>JAZBHA010000513.1:0-59943 GCA_037464855.1 Iselma pallidipennis | reverse complement strand
GATTAAAGCAATTTGTTACTTTTTTTTCGCATTTTCCTTAACGGGCTCCAATTCCCCCATTCTCCCCTACTATCATTATCTCTTTTATTGTAAATAGAGATTGTTAAGCTTTTCCCAGTACCTATATATTCATATATTCTAGGTAATAAATTCATAACATCCCAAAAGGTATATAACTAGATTGTCATTATTATCGTTACCATTAACTTTCTTCCATATTATTTCACATTAGTTTATTTTAATTAATTAACAAATAAATAAATAAATAAATAAATAGATAAAAATCAAAGATCGGAATGTTAATGTTAATGTTGTTTCAATATAAAGAAACCTTATATGGTGTTCATAAGTGTCCACTTGTTGAGATTTCTTCTTTCTAATAAAAATTCCACCTTTATATGGTAAGAAAATAAAGATGTTGCAGATTCGTTTGAACATCGTTAAATTATTATTAAAGAAATGTAAATTACAAGAAAGGAATTTAAAATAACCGATTCTACATACCTTTTATTAGATTTATATTTCAAATCTCAAAAATCTGGATTTTGATAAATATTCAGGGGGTCAAATAAGAAAAAAATTGGGAAACCAGATCACAAAACCAAATTTTTAAGCAACTTTCTGCATAATAAAGTTTCCTACGTACATGACTAGTTTCTGTAATATATTGCATTGAAAATCATGACATGGTATTTAATAATACTCAAATTTTGTTGTGAATTCTTATGTCTCTCTGCCACTCTGAACTTGTCAAGATGATGTATAGTGTGCGCCTTTTATAAACCCGATAATGTTTTCATATTTTTCCATTCTTGTTTTAATGGTCGAGACTTGTGTATATCATTCAAATTTAAATTAACCCTTTTAACTTTGTTAGCTAAATAGAAATCATTCTTGTAAGTAGGTACAGTATAAAGTATTGCCTGTTCAATTTAATTTATTGATTTTACAGCATTAATTGATAATTACTTGAATTTATTATTAATGGATATTGAGAACGTTGTCTTTTCCCATTAATAACTGGATAATTCAATAAACTGGAAATGGATCTTGCATCATTTTAAATTATTAAAAAAATTTAAATTAAGATAACTAAAATCGAAGATTTCATCATATCTTACTTATTAGAGTTTCGTCTAATTGTCATACCAGTCAACTGAATGATTCACTTCTAAAACGTTTAAAACATATGAAAAAACAAAGCAATTATTCAATTAACATATGTTGTGAAGATGGGCTTGTATTGCAAAATTAGAAACATTAATTAATCTAACATACCTCACTACATACATAAATTGAAATAACAATCTTATTTTCACACTTAATAGTTTTACGTCCTAGTTTCAACAATGTCAAGCCGGATTACAAAAAGAACCCAGCAATATAATCTCGGTTTCAAGTGATATTTCTATCCTATTACCGGCCATTAATACGGCTGTCAACTTGGAATATAATGACATGAGAGAGAACTCGTACTCGTAACAACGACAATGCCAAGAATGCGAGTAACGAGAAAATAAATAAGGCAACTCTAACAATTTTTTATTTTAATAATTTATTAAAAAAAAAATTAGAAAAAAAAACGGACGAACTACTAATAGCATATTAAACAGTTGTGTTTCCAATAGACTTGTTGAGCAAATCGTCTGTTCCTATATAATGCTGGAGAACGAATCCAATCTTATCGACAATAAAATTTGAAATTCCATTTTTCTTCCCTTGCTTTATACGTTTTTTTTTGTCGGTCGTCCCATTCTTTTTTCATCGAGATACAACAAGAAAAAATGTATATATGTATGTAGTATATAGATACATATGCCCATTTTTGTCACAGATCTAGTGAAGATAGATGACGATTGTCAATTTCTAGCAAGTCAACCTTTTCTATAATTGAATCTGAAAACTGCTTTGTTCTATGTGTTTGTACGTTTATAAAGTTTTTGAAGGGATGGAATCCAATTTCGTTATTTATACATATCTAGGTATATACATACAATATACCTGTACATATAAGCGGTTTTGCGTATATGTTGTATGTGCCGATACACGAAACTAATGTAAACTAGATTGGAATTTTAGAAGCAATTATCGACAACAGACAAGGCTTTCAGTTACAGGATTGATTCAAATTCAGATTTTGAAAAGAAATATTTTCATTTTCTATTCAAGGATGAGTTTAAAAATAGAAAATTAGTTTTTCCTCTCGTTTTTTTTTTCATTTTAGAATTTAGACAGTTGTTACAAATTGTGTTATTTTGAAAAAATGTAAAAATTTATGTTTTGACTTGTTAATGGTGATGATGTTTTATAAATAATATTCAGAAATACGACTTTTCCATTTCTTATTGTTGTTTTTATTAAAGTTTCCATAAATTTTCAGAGCTCTCAAGGTATTTATAAATAATTTATTATTGTAAATATATCGATCCGGTTGTTTTTCCTCGTTTGCCCTGAAAGAACAAATTCTTTTTTCTGTAGACACTTGTAGAATATTTGAGTTTCTTTATATTATAGTAATGAAAATGTAATTATTTCATATCTTGTCACGGAGAGGTTTTTCTCTCCTAACTAACTGCCCTCTTCATTTGCTAAAAAAGAGACAAAGGATAGTTTCCTCCTGAGTTTTAGTGTATACACACCCTAAGAAATACACTTTTCCTTTCGATCAAGTGTTGATTGAATGCAAAAACTAAATGATGAGAAGTTCAATTAGATTGAAAATTTCACCACTTTATTGTTTGTTAGTTTTAAAAATTTTGATTGTTTAAATTGATAATAAATTTCTTTTGATAACAGATTGTTACTTTATTGATTTAATTCGGTTTGTTTTAGATACTTTACTTTGAAAAAAAATAATAATACAATTCAAATATGTGTGGGGTATCTGATAATATTTACTAAAGACGGGTCGCAACCGATAGTGATAACAATAATCATTCCATTCTAATCAAAGTTTAACGTACAATTAATAATTTATTATTATTATTATTTGTCATTGATAAGAAACGTAATTGTTCATTCATTAATTCAGTTATTTTAATCTTGTTTTCTTACTATTAAAATATGAATTGGACTGACGGGATTCTATACAGGGATGTATTTTTGTGAAAAGTTCACGATATTACGAAAATCTTTGCTTATATCGGATGTTGTAAAAGTTTTGATTGGATTATTGCTTGATTCTATTCAATATGAAAATTGCATTTCTTCTATAATATTATAGATAGGTGCATATAAAAATTTGATTTAGTAGCTGTTGAAAAGATAGCAATTTCAATCAAAATCCTCTAGTATAACACAGATCGTGACTACAATTTATTTTGCCTCATGTTACAAAATTTATTGGATTTTTAAATATATCTCTCCTTTTTATTACACTATTTCTCTCAATCCTGTATAAAATAAGGGTTGCATTAGATACAACTAAATTCGTTTTAGTTAGTAGAAAGTATATGCAAATCAACTACGCCCCACACACAAAAAAAAAACTAGACATAAAACTGTTTATCCGGAAACCGTACTACAATTAAACTTGAGGATAAGAAAAAACCTAGTGCCTTTTTATACAAATATTGACTTTGGTATACGGCGCCTTATTTCCAACGAGACAATTTATGTACTATTTCTATCTCTTTTCAAAATATTAATTGTATATTAGACACTCGAACTAATCTAACGGAGAGATGGTAAACCGAAAAATAAAAATTGTCAAGGGGCAAGGTGAAAGAAAGCTAGAATTTCAAAGGACCCCTAGGTAGTGGACAAGGCCAAAAAGAAAAAAGAAATTGAATAAGAACTCGTTCGATTAGTAATAATTTTCGACCGCTTGTTTCCGATGGGGCATCAATAAAATGACCCTTCTAAAAAGTAAATGTGTGTATGTGTGAAGATAAAGTCGTTTCTATTTGATTATAGCACAAAGGAGAATTCTGGCGTGTTTTCTTGCTTTTAAAATTTCATATATGAACACGTTAAGTATGACAGGTCCTTTCAATATTTTCAGCACCCACCCTTGTACCAGTTTCTATACTTTTGGATTTTTAATAAAATCGTCCTCACGGTTTTCAGCATTTTTTTGCCTTAAACTTATTCTCAGAAATCCAGGAATCGGGGGAAAATATAGAAATAACACAGAAATAAATTAAAATGAAAATTAAGGAAGTCAACAGTTGTGAGTTCTTGTTTATTCCAATGTCTTGATGTTCTCTTGCTTTTTGATGGGGGGGATTTTAAAGAATTTGGCACGGTTTTCTTTAATCAATGGCGTGTCGTATGTTCAAAGATAACAAATTATATCTATTTTGAAAACAGGATGTAACAAGAATTCAATGGAAACATGTAGATTTTTAAAGATTTCTCCTTTAATTTTCAGCACATATACAAATATCGGTTACAAAATTATACTGTACAGGAAATATTAAAATAAATGTAAGAATTTTCGAATTAGCACTTCATCAAGTCTACATTTATAGCAAAAAAGGCAAAATATAGAAAAACGACTACACATACATATAGGTATAATATGTAATAAAATTGCTTGTCCTGTTGAACATATGGACGTAAATCTGGCCATTTTTAAATTTCAAACATTGAACAAACGCCAATTTCAAATTCCACATCTATCCATATATTGTATATTATGTATATGTTGGATATAACAATATAACATCATACTAGCTACAAGCCGTCCATCTAATTTCCATATGAACAACTTGCACATTTTTTACATATTTTTGTGACCGGATTTTATATTAACAACACGAAAATCTTTAACTTTGTACATGTTTTTCTTCCGGGACTAGAACAATTTAACATTGTCGAACTACAGTATTGTGTCAGTGAAAACTAAAGATTTTTTTTATAATAAACTAAATACTACTATTCGTAGATTATCCTTCTTTAAGGACTGTGTCTGTATAGTATATGTGTGCGTGTATATGTGTATATCTATCTCTGTGAACACAGATGTGTATAAAGGCCTTTTTATATTGGCTACAGGGTCCCTGATCTCTAGGGGGATTAAATGTGTTTTTACGCGACAGACTGCATTGCATTTTATTATGTACAACACGTATGGTTTATGTCCTTTTCAAATCCTTCCAGAAAACTTGGTAGCCGACATCATTACAATGCACTTTCACAAACACAACTAGGATTCTGTTGTTGTCACTGTTGTTCGTCTCGGTATCATAAAAATATTGTTAGAATTTGAGTGCAGTTGATAAATCCATGAGAGATTGATAGTCGAGACGAGAACTGTGGCGAAGTGGAGAAAGATTATTGACTTTTTAGATGATTGGTAGTTTTATGATGAAATAGGAATACTGGTTGGCGTGTGGACATTGTTACTAGCTCAAGGAGTTTCCTGTTTTTTTCCTGAATACTGTGCCCGGAATCTCATGACTTGTATAGACTTGAATGAGTGTGCGGCGAATGGAAGTGCTTCGTAGCCTCTCACGAAAGTGTGTGCCAAAGTTTGTCGACGTTTTAGTACTGTTCAGAGAGAACGTGTACCAGTACCGACCAAAGTTCTTGCGCGCATGTGCATGCTCGCTTACGTCCACTCGATCTATGCTCATTCAAGTGTGTACAAGCCTTCATTTTTAACGAATACAAGGATTTTTAGTAACTTTTCTATGTGAAGTAAACCTGTTATTTGCTACAGAAAAAATTGTGTACATAATTTTAACGATTAAGAAAAGCTTTCATTGTTAGATTACGAGAATTTGAAAGAGAAATTCTGTCCCATATTAGGAAATCTAATCAACACCTTACGCAACAATCCAGTGCTTATTCCAAATGAATTTGATAGAACCGACTCTATATTATGTCTGATATATCAAAATGACAGTAGTTACATTGAAAAATATCCTAATCTCTTCATAATAAGTAAATAAATAATAAATTCATTTATGGGGTATTCCCTACAAACAGGATATAGTAACGTGTGGTTTCTATTCTATTGTATATAGAACTGCAACTATAATCCCACAGGATTAAGATTAGACATAGATGATTTATTATCTCAAATAATATTACCATCATTAATTATTTTTGATAAAAAAAGACTTACTTGTCTCATACAGTTCATCCTACACTAACAATTATTCATATATTTTGATTACAACTTGAATTTTATCAACTAAACATAATTAAAATTGAACATTTTATTCAAACAACAATAACATCGTAAAATTTGTTTCTCCTATATGCACATACATACAGACACATAGGTACACGTGTATTAGAATTTTATGATGCTGAAGAGAGAAATGAAAAAAAAAAATGATGATCGTCTGTACCGCTGTAATATCTGAGCAATTTTATCTCGAGATGGTTAAAGCTGTCATTTCTCATTTATAATGCAACCGGGAACCAGGAAAAATATATGAAGCTCACTAAAAATGTTTGCTGTCAAGATATAAAATTTTTATATGTATTTTAAATTTTGTTGTTATTCATAAACTCTAACGAACTGTATTTGATTGCAATAATCAAATGGAGATTGTTAACGAATAATTCGCAAGAGGGTGAAGGTAGATGTAAATTTCAAGTATAGAACTTTATCTTCTTTGAGGATTTTAATTTGTAACAAACATATTCTGTTATTTATAAAATATTGAAACTTGTATTGGTTCCATTTTTTTTTCTTTTGAAGTTATAACAGTAGATCTCGATAATATTCGAATTTTTCCACTCACTGGATCCGATAACGCACCCCATTTACTGTTATCAACATTGGTATATAAAGGAAAAACGACAGAATGTATTAGTGAAACAGTACAGAAGGAGGGTAACGGAACAAAAAAAAAATGGAAACAACACTAACGATCGATCATTGTTAAAATACAATTTATCTAAAATTAATAATTCAGACCATTATTTCCATTTTTAGGAAGTACAATTACAAATGACACTACATCACAACGCAGTCAACACGAATTTTCTTCTATTTTTTTTTCCTCCTCTAAAAAAGAACTTTTCCTTTATTTAATATCGTTTGCGCAAACACGAAGAGCGCATAAAATCGTAAAAGCAAATTCCCGTGGTAGATTAACAATGGTAGATAAACACGCACCCTGTCTAAAATACTCAAATACATTTCCAACATAGGGTACATAATGTTGTTGGTTCATTATTATCGATATAGGTATTACTATTTTTTTCGTAAAGTAGTTAGTAATAATATAGTCATATAGTCTCTCTGTTCCCCTTATATTTCATGTTGAATTTTATCGTTTGTATTTACAATTATATTGACCAACATGGAATAATTTCAAATGGACTTGAGTTAATTAACAAAACCAACTAATTGGATGATAGGCGAATGGTCGTGTCTAGTGGTCATTTAAAGGACTTCAACAACATTCCCATTCATAATTATGATAATCTTGATAAATACATATGTACAGATATTTCGTTATAGAAGTGATTATAAAATTTTGGTTGATCGTAAATATGAATAATTATTGTTTTATCAATATTGTTTGAATCCCAGTGGTATAGAATTGTTGTTATCAACTTCCATATTGTATACATGTATGTGTTTGTAATAATGTTTTCCAATCAGATTGAAACAATTCATCAATATAATTTATTTGTATTTTATTTAGTAAATAATTCCATTGAGATTTATTCCGATTTTATTTCCTGAAATGTTGATAACAGTATTGTTCTTTATTAATTATTCTAGTCGTTTTTGAAATTGTTCATTGATGGAATTCTATTGACAATGTTTTGAAATAAATGATAGAAAACTTGAAAAAAAAAAGATCAAAATCATATAACAATTAGAATGTGCAACTGAAACTGCATTTGCAGTACTGTGATGCATCTATAGAGTGTATAGTATCTCTAAAATGACTCGGCCATCTTGACTTTAAAGGAGTAAAAACTATAATATTGACACAAAAGAAGAGAAAGAATGGAAAGAACAGTTTATATCCGTCATAGATGCTAGTTACTCTGTTGTTTTCAACGTCCACTATAAAGACCAAGACATATGACAGGGTTTAATCGTGATTAAACAGTACAACAGACAAGGATATCAATACGCAACTCTGTCGTATGGCTTGGTCTTAAACGTATTTTTCTACCAGCTCGCCTCATAGGTATAGTTCCTAAATTTGTTAAATTATACAATCTAATAGAAATATTAGAAACTTTCTATTTTTCGCTATATTTATTTGGAAAATGCTCCTTTGCAAAGTGCCCTTTTAATGTATAATATTTACCTTATTTACCGATTTGTTCTCTGTTGGTTTGTTAATCGTTGATTTGCTGATCTCAACAACCGATACCACCAGATGGAGAGCTTTTATTAAAAATGGTGTAAAACGGGTAAACCAGTAAATTAGAGAGATATCAGGAGATGATTCCCATCGTCGATAATGAACTGATTGGGTTGGAACTTTTAGAATTTCAACTGATTCAGCATTTCCTATTGTAAATACTACGAGATTAGGCGATTTTGATGGTATTCATCGTGGATTCCGTGACCTTTTCAATTTTGGTTCTAACTTAATGGATATGAGAATGGGAAAAGGTCGTTGAACAAGAACTTGCAAAATTGATCAATAGATTTAATTGAAAATGAAACACAATATGTATAATGAAAGCTTTTAATTTTTACAAATTACCCAAATTACCCAGAGAGTTTTTGATCTAAAAATGTTTAGACCTCAAATTGTCTTTTCGCATTATGGTTCATCGAAATTAGTGTATAGACAAAATCCAACTTCATATTCTATAGTTGATGGTATTCTGACAGATATGGAAATCCGCCCGGATACAAATTACCATCCCTCAACCCCATTTCGTTCTAATTTTTTTTATGTCTGTCTGTTTCTATCTATCTCTGTCTGTCTAATAGGACAACATTTGTATTCTGTATACTGTTGGTATTCATTTGAAATAAAATGTTTGTTGAGAAACTGTCAAATGTCCAACATAAAATGAGGGTTAGTGGCCTGATGTTTGTCGCACTAGTTTTGTCTTTTCAATTCATTTCCCAGACTTTGATGTCCGCCGAATAATTAAAGAGAAATGTGGCGCCCACTTATTGTTAGTGCATTTGGTTGCATTCTTTGAGTCGTTTGAAATTTCCGGAGACGATGATGATGATGATGAGAATGTAAACAGTGTCTCTAAAGAATTTTTCAAATGTTAAACTGAAAACAGGCACACAGATCTTAATTGTCATTTAGTCAACCAATTATTAGTTTTATTGGCGGAATGCCACAATTTGCAAACAATCAACTCTTTCATGTCCGATTTAATAGCATCAAATAGAAACTTTTGATGAGACAATGCAGAGGTGGCAAGCAACCGATTTTTTTATGTTTAGATTGTGTTTCTAATCAATTCCACTATTATATTAGTAGTATAAAAAATCAGCTAAATACTTGATTGCTATGCAATTTCCACTGTAAAGTAACTTGAAAGTTTGCCAAATGTTTTGCTCTTACACCCTTCTTGTTACACAAGTTGCAAGAAAGAAAATCCCCCGTTTCTGTAAAGTATTTAGTACAAAGTTCTGTAATCTTTTTTCTTGTGTCTAACAACCATCTGAAATTTCCTAAATGTGAACAAGAACCAACCACAATATGTATTAAGTTTTAACATGCGAACAGTCTTTGAATTTTTTGGCCTAATTTTGTGACCGTAAAACCAACCATTCTCGCCATGCTATTTTTTAAGGGGAGAGTGTTGGTATATTTCATCATATTTGTGGTGACATTATTCATCATCCACATTAACTATTTGGGTAAAACAGGCAAGGTAAATTAAAAAAAAAAACACACACACACCACACGAGAGAGTGAGTTAGAGGTTGATAAATATTCAAAATGTGGAATACTCGAGATTATAAAGATTAACATGCATAGTGGAGCGACTCTCGACACTTTATATAAACGGTAGAGACCATCAAAAGCAAATTTACACTTCAACATTGTAGTGGAAGAGTGATGTGGCACGTAGTGCCACTTTTTTTCGTCAGGCAAACTCTAAAAGTGCCTAATGTGAAGATAATTAACTAAAACGTTGCAAAATTTAAAAGTACGGATAGAGAAATTTGAGAAAAAACTACTATCTGGAACAAAATCAAAGGTTTAAAATGCGATTATTACATCGCCATGATTTCCCTAGTGTAAGTTTTTACGTTGATGATAAGATACGAGTTGGAAATTAATGTTTTCTGGAGCAAGAAACTTTCTTTGGTTCCATCGATTCTTTAGAAGAGACCTACATTAGAGTCTACCTACAAATACCGAAAATAAGGGCGTGGGTTATAATTCCTCCCTTGAATCTTATATTTCTGGTGTGTAAACATTGCAGTGTTTCATTTTCAAGTTTGCCTCTCTTGAGTTCAAGTTAATTTTCATTCCTTTCCGCATAAATTCTAAAAAATCTTTTCTGAATTCATTTTTTTTACGTTTATTTTAATATTAATAGATATGTTGGGTGATTGGTTTCGTATTTTTTAAAGATCAACCGGTTTATGTTGTAAAAAACGAGTATGCAGGATGCTGAAAAGGGAGCATCTTTAATAATAACTTGACTGTTGTGTAAATTTCATTTCAACTCTTAACCGAGACCGTTGTGCATTCCACCACTTAATTATGTAATGGACACAAATAATATCCTGCACTAACATTTACAGACCTCTTCAAAACGGTTATGGTTAAATTTCAAATTTATATTCTACACGTTTTCAGCTTGTTATAGAATCGAATTTTCGTAATTTCATTATTTACACGTATTTTACTTGCAAAAAGAAAACACCACCAACAAAATAGAAATATAGTAATAAATTTTTAAACTTGCATTAAAGGTGATTCAGTTTTATTTACAGGACGCCTGAAAACTCATCTTGAAAGATATGAGGAAGTAAAAATTTTATTGTAGTGCGAACATAAAATGTGTTGATCTTAATGTCACTTTTACTTGTTACTATTTTCGTCATTCAGTCAACACAATGAATTTGTATTTTCAAGATTTACAGAATCGTAACAATTCTACAATTTCAGTTTTATAGTACGCATAGCATTTTTGTGAATATTAGCTTATAAGTCAAATTATTTTGTGGTAGGACACAACAAAATAGTTTATCTACTGAAGCACCAATAGATAATTTTAATTTACAATCTTACCTGGGTCTCTGTTTGGTAAAAAACTGCTTGTTTTTACGAACGGATTTCTTTTGACTGTACAAGTCAATATTCACATAATTCCTAAGACTGCTATAATTGAACGTGCTGATTTTTACAATTTGAATTTAATTGGACATTCCTCACTGTACTTGAGGCATGTCTCCTTATTCATACAACGCCTCTATTTGAATTACACTAAATACACTACAGTTCCAAACAAACAGAGCGTATAAATGTTTGTCGCATGTTTATATAGGATATAGTTATGTATATGTACAGAGAAAAAGGGATAGAAAATTGGGGAAAAACAAAGAGAGATATGGGTTTATCTGAATCTATAGTATACTTTAATTCTATGTTCGTTTTATTCCATTTTCCGGCTAAAGATGGAAATTGGTTTATGTATTCCACTGGATCAAGCACGCCTTGTTCAATTAGTCTTATTGATTAATTGTTTAAAGCAAATACTATTAAGTGGTGTAAACGTGCCCAGAAATTTATTGATGATAGATACTTTTATATAGTGAAATTTTCCTATTAATTGAATCAATCCACCATCCCTCCTCCCCTATATGTACATTTCAAGATATAGATCAGTTTTATGGGTACAGATTGCATTTAAGGGATGATGCTGATGACGTAAGAATTTTCATACCACCCTCTGTCTGTGTTAAATGATGAGTCACAATATAACGATCCGACCCTTATATTCTAGTGTCAAATCTACAATTAAGTGATTAATTATACCCACAACAATACACTCGTTTTTGACAGAGTTATTGAGTAAAGGACGATTAGTCTTTTTGTATCAATTTAATACGAATTCTCCTTTTTTGATTATAAACTTTCATATTAGAAACTTGTATTTGTTAGAGTTATATTTGGTATATGGAGAAGTCTTCTTGTTGCTATAAAACGATAGTATATTGGAGGATTTAAGTCATCTGCAATATAAGTTATCGATATTGTATAGTTTGTAACTATAGGGATGACCATTGAAAGAATCTGACATTATTACAACATCAGAAAAGATCGGATGATACTTTGAACGATACCGTATTTAGAGACGTATAGAATTTCTCAAGCTGCCATTGTCCAACTTACCAGAAACAAAAGCCAAGGCATTCTATCAAACTCTACACGACCCACATACCAGTTTTTGACTCGGAAATTTCAAATTTTTCCAGTTCAGATAATAATCTTGCTTATGTTTCGAAGAAAAATAGCGAACTTTTGTAATTTGTGTTTAGAAAAATGCGACACATTTTGTGGTTCAAATCTATCAGAAATCGTTGTCGTCGTCGCAACGACGTCTTTGCGGGAAGTTCTCCTTCACCTGCAACGCCCCTATTATTATCATCGACAGGCCTGAAAAGGGGGAGAACAACTCCATGCCAAAGGGGAGATAATGACTTTGATGTTGTTGGTATGGTGATGTGGTGATATCGGTGAGAAAGGGGGGGGGGGTAGATTCTGACAAATATTCCACCAAAAAAAAACCGACAACTAGTAAATAAAGAGGCGTCTCTTTATGATGAACAAACGATAAAAAAAAACCGAAGTCGAACAAACCACATGATTTATAGTGATATTCAAATTTTACAGCCACTTGAGAGTTATACAAAAGTTGTATAAAAAAACAACAACAACGTTTAGGCGTGATAACGAAAAAAATGGTAATTATTTACGGGCCATTAGGGTCACGTTCAACTTCACCTGACTTGTTTTAAGATTACATACAGAAACTTTAATCTGAAGAAGTCGTGTTCGTTGCAAAAAACGACAAATATCGACAAATGTTTGATATTTTTGTACCTACAACTACCACCCTTGTCCTGTTTTGTTCATTTATGAAAGGGTGGAAACCAATCAAAAAACCTTAAAACTAGACAGGTAGGGCATTATGGGTTTAGTTAATTTGCCGTGTAAATATGCGTCCTCATTATTTTCATTGTACTTCTCCCTTATAATCTAATTTTTCTTTGTGGCTGTGATTAACCGCAATATGGGCGTGGATTCTTTCTATATCCTAAATTCTACTTCCGCTTCATTGCTATACATATACGTACACACATATCTATAGTGTGTCTGTGTATGTGTTAATCCCATCCTGTCCAATGCAATTTCTACTATCTTTGAACCAATACCAAACTCCAATAATTATCTTTTAGAACAGACTAGACTAACTTCAATACAGATTCTGTAATTATATAGCTGTCTAAAATGGAAAGGAACAAGGGGGAGAAGAGCAAGATAACCATATACGCTTCTTCTCCTGGATTGAATGTTTGAGGGAATGTTGAAAATAACACTGATATTTTTTTAGGTGAATTGTTACGTATTCTCACAGTATAGGCTATAGGTCGATCTATCCAGTTTCCGGTACGAAATAGTAGTAGTGACGTAACATCACCATCATTTATCTTTCTGTGTAAAAAATGATTCAAGATATTGTACGAGACGCGAGCTTCACTCTGTTTTCTATTTCTTGTATATCTATACCTATACTATACTATATATATAGGTATAGATATATGTTTGTTTCTCTCGTTGTTTCTTTATGATATAAATGTCTCGACATTATGATATTAGTTTTTGGAACACATTTATCATTACGTAAGCCTTTCGATCTACGACAAGAAAATATCCAGCTGCTAGTTCTATTTGTTCGTATAGTCTTCTAGTATTATAATGATAACAGTTCTACTTGCTAGATGTTTCCAAATTTTGCACTAGTCAAAATAAGGGATAAATAGGGGGTGGATATTTACTTTCTGTATCGAAACAGTAACTACAGAGCGACACACTTATGTGCAACAATTTATATAGATATGCCGCTCTGCAGTTACCATTCCGACTACTATTTCGTCCTTATAGGGCGTGAATATCCGCTAGTTAGTAATAAACGAGCATTCCTGTTTCTGTCAGAAAAAAACTCAAGCATTTACACTGAAAATACCTGAAATACAAGGCAAGGTATTAGTAACAAATATTTTGGAAGTTTCTGGACTGTTACAGTTTTTTATCTCCCACAACTGAGTTCAGATCTATTAGAATCACTAAGCAAATGGAGTATGGATGGCTGCCCTTTAAATGATTCAACATGAATTCAATTTCATGAATATTGAATTGACAATGATGGAATCGAATAACTGTAACTTGGAAAAGTTGAAAATTTTAGTGTTTTTTTTCTACTTCATTACTGAACAAGATCTATTCCTGTCAATAGCAGTTAGTTTAAAAGTAGAATTTTACGTTAGAAATGAACTAAAATTGCGAAAGGTAGAAACCAATGATCAATTGCATCTCTACATTGAGGTTGCGGAATCCGTTATTATTTTGTATGCTGCTCGGCTTCAAGTAAAAACGAAAAATGAGAGCAACAGGTCGATAATATTGAAATAAGGGGATGAGATCAGTTTTACCATTTTTTTTTGTTATTTGTATTGTCGTAGACGAAAATTTTTGAAAATCTCATCAATCGAGTTGAGGTTTAATTAGCATTATATCCATCTCAGAAATAGGAAACAAGACTTATTTTGTGTATTTTCGGGAACCCTATCAGTATAAATTCGAATTTAAATTCAAATATTCATAATTATTCATATATGATAATCTCTACTATTGCAACCGTATTAATTAAGTTCTCTAAAATCAGTTAATTCAAATTGGTAATAATGTGGCGTTCGTCTGATAACAACAACAATAACAAAATGATAATATTAATAAACAATAATTTTTACCAACCAATGATAGATTGTGAAATCCTGCCAAATATTCTTTAGCTGATAAGATTCAACAAAATCTCGTCAATTCAAATCATAAGTGAGGAATACCAATTATTTGTTTAAATGATTAAACACTTAGGGTTATAATTGAATTTACATTTTGTGAGGTTTCTAAAGCTTTGTATTCGTCAACATTCATTATAGCTTATTGTTTCCACACCGATTACGAATTATTTATTAAATAATAATTTGGAAATTCAGAAGAATTTTCTGAAACATATTCTCTTTGAAAGCCACTGCAGAGAAGACGAATGATTACCTCCAGTTTTTATACGAAAAGTTGCGATGAACCTTCCTAATTAACTCTAGATATTACATTTACATTTCACATTACGTATTCACAAGAAGTCCAACAACTTTTATGGAAATGTAGATTTAATGTACACTTTTTATTCGAACCTTTTGTACTTTAAAAGAAACACATTTCACACTCACTGAGAAAATAGAATCTACGATAAATTAATTTCGTTTTTGTCAACAATTCAACTCAATCGTAATAATAAATATAAATAAAAATGAGTAAAAATATAAAACTGTTACACGATAAATTGGTTCGAGAGGTATAGCTTCGTTCACCACAAATTGCTTCATAAAATTTACATGAAACAAATGAAGCCGACTTGAATATTTTAAAGTTGTAATATAAGATCGAGACCCATCATCCATCTAGGGCACTAACCCATCATCCACTTCGCCCTATACGCTGGACGATTTTAATTTGAATCGTTAATATTGCAGGTGAATTAACTATAAATAGAATGGAACAATTATTATTTAAAAATACAGCTTCATCTAATCTGCATAATAATAAGAGAATGAAGCTTTTCAAATTATCGAGATTGAACCAGATAAAATACCTTTAAACCGTCCATGGAGACCACCACAAAAATCGCTTTTTTTGCCTCACCGCTCGATAAGTTCTCGGAATATAAAACAATTTTGACATGAAATTGGAAGTTTTTGGTAAAGAAAATTTCCTGAAATTATATGCACAACTTGGTGCGTAAGTTTCAAACAAACTGAAAATGTCACGGAAATACGAGCAAATTTTCACGACGCTAAAAAGTTTCAGTTATTAACTGAAGTATTTTCAAATGAAATTTTCACTTTATATGCATATGATACCAGTAATATGTGCACAAATTTAATTTATGTCACAGTGATATTTGTTAATTACTCATACATTTCAACTAGAATAGAACAATATTAGCTCCGTTTGTAGTTTGTACCTATAGTTAAATAGTCTTTCTGTAGAAAAATAAACCTGAAAATTACATTTATTTCGTAGATACAAAAACTGTTTATTTAAAAAAATCCGTTTTATTAAATGTTGGATTGCACAGGAGGGCCACTATAGTATTAAACTGACTTCGAGTTGAATCATTCATTTCTATTCTATCCCTCCTAAGGGCATCTATCAGCTTTGATTGTGCCCATTATTATCATCATCCTATATCTGATCTTTTATTATTCTTTTTGTATTGTAGTCCGTCTCTTGATGATAAAAAGACACCGTAACTAAATTGCCGTAATCCTTGTCTTGTACAATTATCGATCAAATAGAGAAGGGTATTATTAAAGTTGTGTTCGTCACGTGACCTGCATTTTTCATTTGTATAATAATAATAATAATAATAATAACAAGGAGAAAAAAACTCGACGACCCTTATAGTAATTTATTATGTGAAGGGTGTAATATCGATTCAGTGATGTAAGGGTGTCAAAATTGATACTACAGAGGGTTGGGATTAAATTGTCCCGAAAAGAAAAAAAGCAATTTCAACCCTGTATGTATAGTCGTGAGAGTTAATTATTATTATGCGGGTAACATTTGTCTTTTCTAAATACAGATTGTATTTTCATTTTTTTTTTTTTTAATCTACAATCTAGTTCAATATTTGCACAAACCTGAAACATCTGTTTAGATAAAACAAATGTTTTTTTTTTTGAATTCACTAAAACAATAAGGGTGACAATACTAGTGGTAGTAGTCAAAAGTAAAATGTAACGACCCCAATGGTGCGTTTTTCACTTAATTACTGAAAACAAAAAGCCACACGGGGGATGAAAATTTGCGTGTTACAGTTGCTTTCCTCCCCACATCTTGTATGTTACAATATTACATGTACCCTTTCACAAACTTTCTAATGGTATTGTTACATATTATAGATGTGAAATTGTTATTATAATGAGAAAAAAAGTTGGCTCAATTAACAAAGAGGGTTGATTATGGACCGACAATAAAAAGGACAATTATAAGTATAATACTTGCTATATTTTTTTTTTGTTTTTAATCCTGTCCTATTTTATAAATACAAAGTTCAGGAAAAATTATTTCCAAACAGTTGAATGGAAATAAAACTGAAGAATAAATTTCAAAAAATGCAAATCCTGGATTACAGAACAGATTTCCACTTCGTTGGCCTATAAATATTGCTTTGAATAAACTTATAACAAAGTTCTATACTAGAGCACCATTACTGGTTATTTTATAGCTAGCGAAAATGTGTACCAAAAGTAAAAATAGTTATGATCGTTGTTTTATTAATTAAATTGTGCAAAAATATCGAAAAAACAGAATTGGGAAAAAAGATTATCCTGTTATTTTGCTGTTAAATTATGAATCGATATTACGTTTTTATTATTATTATTAGAAATGGAATTCTTCTCACGATCAGTCAGCACATAACAAAAAAAAAAAAAATTCGAAGCTTCATTTACTTCTATCCGTTCCATAATTCATGATTTACTTCAGGAAGCTTGAATAGAGCAACAGTTTCGTGTACAATTAGGAAGCTTTCCATTATTACTTTTGAAAATTCTCACATTATGATTTTTATTTTTCACGTTCCAATACCATTAGTAATACGAGTATAAAGCTGCTTTCAATACAATTCCTGATTTTTTCTGGCACCAGTTTTCGAACACACGATGATTTATTAACTGACCGATAAATCGGCAAACCTTTTTATCAATTGTTAGAAATTCAGTATTAAGTAATATTACTTTGGGAAAAAAAGGAACTAGACTCTCCAGAGATCGCAAATGTAACTTTTTGTAAAAATACGGAAAATTGGAGTCAATCTGTGTGTTTACAGCAAACAACAACCACTCTGATACTTATAATTATTATTATTTGTAAAAGTTTTGATAGCAAATACTGTTTGTACCCTTGTTGATTATTTTGGGGTAGAAACATTAAAGTTTAGGTTTGAAAATGGTTACGTAAATCCATACAGCCACCGGGCATGCAATGTTTGTACAGCGGTATACCACAGACACACAAAGAAGAGAAATATATATAGGAAACTATAATGTGGATGTAATACAAAAAGCCTTCTATTTTCGAACAGAAACAAAATTTTTATTTTGTTGGGTTATCTTGTAAAATAGAGGCGATTTGAATTGTTAATCCAGTTTTTCAAAGGTGGATTTTAAGTGTGTGACATGAGAAAAAAATATAAAACTCTTATCATGCCTTGCACCATTTAGATTACGAAATATTTACATTTTTTTCTTTACACATCTGTCCACTTACTACATTTTAATGCAATACCCATCTATAAATCTCTCATAATGAACACTAGCAATCTACAGTGGGAAAATTTAAGAAAAACTGAAACACAGACACAGTCTAAACACGTCCAAAAAATATTGTAATAGAAGCTCGTTTGATTTGAATTATTAACGAAGACTAAAAGGAAAGTCATGTAAGCAATTGAGGCCGGTGTTTTGTTAAAATATCAAAAAGAATACATTTGAAAGAAGTGTAAATGCGAAAATTGCACACATTTTCTGATAAAAACCATTAATTTAATGAATTTACCGCTGATAATGGTAGATAGCTACTAGGAAATGTAGCTAGGAAATCCGAAATTCGATTAAATTCTAAGCTTGATATATCCACTATCGTGAAGTAGATGTTGCAACTCTTGTAGTGCTCACAGTTTTGTTTGTTTTTGTGACAAATTGATAATTTGTGTAAACTGCATTTGTGTATTTGAAATACTAATTTGAATTGAATTCATATCCGGACAGGAATAGATTATTTCTCTCTAATATAGACTTGATCCTATAATTAGTTTATCACTGGAAGCCAAGCTAAGAGTTCATTATACACATCTCCAAATTAGTTCTATATTGAAGTGTCACTTGTAGATTACTGCATCTATATATAGTTTATAATTAAACCTATTTGATATAAATGTCAACAAAAGTGAATTGTTTCATACTGAAACTATAGAATCCTCGTGAAATCCTTCACATGTGCACTCATTTGACAATCCGTTTATAATAATAGAATAGTTCCTAAAATAAAATCCTTATCCTTTGAAGGATATCTACACACAATATGGTCATTGTATAATTAGCCAGTAGAGTTCATTATTAGCTTGGAACAAGAAACCCTCATCTCTCTAGGAGGTAATTAGCTCTCTAGACTGAAAATAAAAGAGGGGGCAAGTTTCAATTACTATTCACCATAACAAGGCAGATGCTCGACAACAACAACAAAAAAAATGACTTTGTTATATGAATAAACAGCAGGGGTGTGTTCATACATCTATCAACAAAACTTTAATAAATTGACTTTTGAACATTATATACAACAAAAATATGATAGAATGAGATGAAAAATGGGCGAAAATATAGAAAATAACACACATAAAGGAACAACGAAAAGGGAGACACAAAGAAGATTTTGTCATAAATTATCATGGAAACTTTTCGTGTGACTATATTATCGAATGTAAAAATTTATGAATATTTTTCTACCAGCGGATGTGTGCGCTTTTTAAATTGAAATAGTAGATTTTCATTGTTGGTAGTCGTTTTGTTCCACTTGTAAATTTTCGTGTTATTTATTGCTCGTAGATTCTATATTTTTGACTAACACCCTTTTAGAGAATTTTTTTCCTGACTTTTTAGGGAAGTCGCTGTTAATTTTAAGTGTATCAGATCTCAGTGGCGGTAATAGCGACCGAAAAACAGTTTTCGGTTTAATAAATCGTCCAGTTTCCTTCGTGAAACAAGAGAAGTTGTCTCGATAATTTCCTTTGTCAAATATTCCCTTCATAATTAATAATTGAAATAATCCTGTCTGGTAGCGGATATGTGCTAGTAATTTAAATCGGAATTTCATATTAAATAGGACAGATATGGATAAAGATAGAGATAATGGTTTAATTTCACAAATCACAACTTAGCACTTCTCCAACCAGAATGCAGAATTTCTCCCTACTGAATTAATATCATTTAAATTTCTAGTTTGATAATACAGACTGAAAATCGAATATTAACACTCCGAGTTTGAAATCCCCGAATATTGTGATTGTCTCTTGTTTTTTTCGTAACTATAGAAATTTCATGGTAATTTCAATGGAAAATTGACCGGAAAAATGAAAGAAAAATAAAAATTGAAAGATGTTTATTAAAGCTCATTATCTATACATGAATAAACATACTTGACAATGTTTTAACATCATATGCACATACAAATATTCTTCTTGGTTTGTCAAAGTGTCGTGTTGTTAAGTGCTGAATAAACTTGCATTTCAGACAGTTACACAAACATTAATTAAATCTTGTTTTAAAAGGAAATAAACGACAAAACACAAAATATGAAATGTTTGAGTAGTTCTTGAGAAATCAAAAAATTAATTAAACCTTTTGATCCCTAAAAAAAGCCTCTTGTTTTATTTCATATTCATCAAATAGTGCATAGTTTATGATTAAAATTTGTGGAATCTTGTTATTTGTCTGCAGCTGTTTTTCGACAATGACTTCTTAGAATTAGACTGATTGCCAGTAATAATAATAAGAAGCGGCATGCATAGCTTGACAATTAATTTAAATGTGATTCATCAACATTTATGTGACAGTTATGGATTTGGTTGGTGTTTTTTTTCCCCATGCAGAATTGAACAATAGCCGATTTATACAAGAAATTTAATGTTCTCTATATACATTGAATACGACATGGATAAAATTTTATTTGTTACTCGTCTCATCACAATAACAATAAGTCTGGTTTGGACATTGTTGAATAGTTACAACACAAATTGTTGTGTAATTCCATATTCCATACTCAATTACCATTTATGCATATGTGCTATGAAAATTGTCATGCCATTGATTAATGCAAAATTTGCTTGGATTTATTAGGAAATTATGTAACCAGTTCACATGAATCTTATTTTTAATTTTGCAAATTATGACTGATTTTAGAGATTTTTGAATAAAATTTCCACTAATTTCGAAAAGTAAGGTGGTATAGAGTTATACCAGTTTGCCGAGACGGAAATTGCGAAAAATTTAAGGCTTCGATATTATTCTAAAATATTTAAACAGTTTATGAAAGAGATGCTGTTCGTTTTTATATTTTCATCATCAAAGTTTACTAAATGGAAAGGAAAATACGGAAAAAATTTAAGTTTATTATATTTGGAAGAGAGGTATTAAGCAGGCCCGAAAATCTCGTGATTGAAGTTTGAACATACATAGATTTACTCGGCCGATCCCCATGTTACGTAAACTTCTTTCCGATTCCAAACATGACCAGCTAGCTTTAAATCCTTACCGCCGTGTGCACCTGTTTTTTTCTCCTCTCTCGTTTACTGAATCTTTGATAATCCTACCATAAAAACACATAAAGCATGCTAATAATTTATCCTATACGTTTTGAGGCACTAAAATTAACTTGAAAAATCGATTTGCAGGTTCTACAAAATGCGTCAACGTACATTTCGAAAACAAAGACGGTGGTTTCTTCTTGAAACAATCACCCCGTCAACATTTCACACCGACATCAGATTTGAGCGGTGGTGGTAGTACACCAACATCAGGCTCACCATTATCGACCGACCGTTTTACAGTTTTCCAAAGTTCACAACCAATTTCCGTACGTGCCACATACGGACCATTCAGCACAAAACAAACAGTACCTGCTAGATATGTTGTTCCTGATCCACTTCCGATCAATGCTTCCGGTAAGTCTTACATTAAACTGACGGCAAACAAAACATGTATTAAAGTAAAATTATCTATTTTGTTTTGAATAAAAGGTCCAGCCATTGATCTGCAAGATCTCGCTACACATCATCTAGATATGTCGGCACATATAGTCCGACATGAGATCCCAAGAGATTCACCAATTTTGCGGGTATTGTTCCATACAGGAACAGATCCGAGTGGACGTCGACAGATTTTATTGACACGCCATCATCAACGTGTTTGTATTGTTTTACATGCCACATTAGGACAACGACCACCACTTCATGCTGCTTGTAGTCCAGATGGTGAAGATGGTGTGTGTTTAGCACAAATTACAATACCATCATCATGGTGGCCACCATTACCAATACCCGATAAAGATGGACGGCCGGGAAAAATTGTTAAAACACCACCTAGATTAGTACAAGTTGCTTATTCAGTCATGGAACCAAGACCGGATGATACAGAAGGCTGTCATCCGAAAATGCAAATTCAACCATCGACAATTTTAGGAACTGTTCCTTTAGTCCCGGCCAAAGGAGCTTATAAGGAATTGAAATTGACGGATGCTATTATGATGCTAGTACCACATCCACCATTATTCCCGAAATCTAGAATGCATATTCCTGTACTGATTGATAAACAAAAGGCTAAAATGCTTACTGCTATTGTGATCAGGTGAGTTTCATGTTTAACTGGATTTTATTGGTGATTTAAAGTATTAACGTAATATTTTATGAAGCTGTCGAACTTGTATCGATTAATCTTCGAGTTTAAATTAGTTCGGTATCGAAAACTATACAGTAAATTACTGAAATTCTATGCGAAATTGAAGCTATATTGGATGAGAGATATCCACAATTTCAAATTATTTTACACTGAAATAATTTCATAAAATCGACCCAACGTATTCATATTTGAGGCGAAAAAACGAATCGTCTCATAACTAGTCGTATTGCTTACCGTGTGCTGAAATGATGCTTTTAAATCTAGAATATATATTTGTTTGATAATTTGGAGATATGCTATTCTCTGCGTTGTCCGATACTGTGCAGTTTTGGTGCAATATCCGTGTAATTATTAATGAACTTTGTCGACTGAATATTATAGTAGACACATTAATCAGAATAGAATTAAGCATATCTCTCTAGAGTTTAATTACAGTATTCAATTGTAACATTACACCGTTCGAAATTACGGTAACTGGCATTTTCTTCGAAAATTTATTGGATCATTTGAAAATTTTCACCCAAATTTAGTAACTATGACACATAGTTACAATATTTTTAGGTGATAATTATAAAATTTGTAAATTATCAGGAAATATCCAGTAATTGAAGACTGTTAGAAGACCTAAATCGTATCAATTTAATATCACTTATCGATAAAATGTTTGTTCAAACAAGAAAAACATCAAAATCTCACGATGAAAGTAACAAATATTATTACATTATATTTTTTTCGGTATTAATCAACCAAGTCACGTTTCGGCCAACATTCCATTATTACGACCCTATCAGGAAAGTGCTGAAAAGGGCAACGGTACGATTGATCTTATTATTTGACAACGATCCTAATCATAAATTAAATTACAAAGAAAATCTGATCAAAAACACAAATATTTTAACAATTTCTATATTATTTGGTTGTGTTGTCTTTAAGTAGTAATTTGGAAAAGAATCCATGCTTGAAGATACACTTTTTTCCACTCTATATGTTGTATGTTCCAGTAAATTTACACAAAAACTCTTGTATAAAAATCTATGTTACGTGCTCAATTGGAGTACTGTCACTCTGGCTGTATATATCATTCCTCCTTTTTTTCTCCCGTCCCCTTTTCTTTCGAGGGAGACAGTGTTGTTATTATGGCTCAAAAACGAAATGGAAGCCTGTTCTTTCACCTCTGTCTCCTTTGTTTCTTCTCGACAACATTGACATCGTACACCCTCTCTACAATCCCATTTCAGATTAGTTTCGAAAGTTTGTTGTTAAACTTTATACAATAAATTGACGTGTTACTGGCATAAGAAACTTAAAACTATTACCGTACAACAGCAGACTGAAACTGTTCAGAATTGAATTAATTTCTTGTTTACTTACTTAAGAAAAACAAGCGTCTAGAAAAACGCTTTTCGCGTTAATAAATCTCAATACAATTCTACGTGTAGTTTATTGTGATTACTTTACATTGAATGGCAAGAGAAGTTTAAGAAACTCTGTTAAATTCGAGCTCTTTGCACAAGCTTTTTTGGACCCATTTCCGAAAAAAAACCTGCCTACGGATATTTTCTAGAGATTTAATTTCTGAAATTTTTTGCTTTACAGAAAACTGTCGTTGTCAAGTTAAACAGAAAGTTCCATATTTCCGAGCACTCGTGCCAGAAATTCCTTCATTTCCACTAAGTTTATAATAAATTCGAATATTTCTGAAAGATAAAACTGTTAATTGCTGCGTTATAGTTATGGTTTGGAAACAGTGAAATCCATTTAAACGGACGCCAAACACGATTACAATTCATTACCTTTAAACATTTTTTTTTTGAAGCTTAGAATTAGTCTGAATTTGAGTTGTTTGCCATAAATTACAGGATTTATTCTTTTTTCCACACCGTCTCGATCCCACAAAGCCTCAACAAACAAACCAAAGGAAAAAAAACACAACTTTTTTGCTAATAAAACTTGAAATAAAATAGCGTTGAAGTATTTCGAAAAAAAAGTCTACAAGAAAATCCAATTCGTACGCGTCGCGTTAAAAATTAATATTTGCGTCGAATATTTCAATTGTAATAATTATTCCCGAACTCTGAAGATTAGCCATACTTCTTCTTTTTTTTTCGGTTGTAAATCAAGCCATAACGCCCATATAGAGGATTACCGATGCAAATATAAAACTTTTGCGCTTTTAACGTGAGAATTTTTTGTTTCGTTTGGAGTTTCTTTCGGTAGAATATCCAGATTGTTAGAGCGGAAAACCGTTTCACTAGAAAGGAACAAAACGAAAATGTAACGAAGAGAAAGAAAATATTAGATTATTTAATATTATTGCTGTTATTTGAAAATTTATGCGATAGTCATTATTTTAAAAGGATCTAAAGTAGGAAATTATAAGGGGAAACTTTGCATTTCAATTACACATACAAGACAGATATTTGAAAGTTAAAAACTGGCTTCAAAATTGATAAAATTAGAAGCTTGTAAAGTTTTTCTCTATTTTGGTTAAAATAGCAATTAGTTGGAAAATCATTTCCATTAATTTTGTTTCAATATTGATTACATTCTAATAAAGAGAAACAACAAAAAGGTGGTCATTTGCAGTGAGTTACACTGTTTGTCCATTCAAATTGGTTCAGTTTCAGCTTTGATCTGTCGCCCAATTTTCAATGTTGGCAAATTTACATTTTCATTATCTATCATCACCTAATCTAGTCATTAAGAAATTTCCCGTATAAATATTATCTAAAAATGATGAATTAACATTAATAATCAAGGGTACGGAATGCTGTGCGGTAACTTTAATTACAAGAACCTTCACCTGAAAGCTATGTAATTTGTACCTGTACGGATTCACAACAGCTAGAAATTAGTATCAGTCTAGGCAAGATAGTGAAGGTGAATAAAGGGTTGTGGTTTTTGGATTGTTATAGGGGTAGAGTCAAGAGTGGTGTACGTCTATTGGAAGCCACATCAGGTGGAGCATCGGCCTGGAACATGACAGTGGATATCAACCCTAGACACACAGGGGCTTCGGTCACTTTAGTTAGAAGAGAACCACCTGATACGGAAATCACTACAACAGACGGAGAGTAAGTTTTTTTCTTCTCAATAATAACTTAACTCTATTTAAAATTACATTTTCAACACACCACAATTATTAAATATGGACTTTATTGCATAATAAATTACAGAACCTTCATGAGTTTCCGGTCGTTTCCATTAAATTTATAACTTTACCCATCTCATAAGTTTAACAAAGAAATAAGTGTGAAATATTAACCTAAATATGCCAAACGAAGAAAAAAAACCTACCCTAAAATATTCCTGTCGAATCTAGGAATGTGGTAAGGGGTACATTTCCGGATCTCCTTCCCCTTACTGAATATAGGACAATGCAGGAAAGACACCAATGGAATTTCAATTGACAATAGCCAACATCTGCTGTATACTTCCTTTTTCTTCTTCGATTTGTCTAGAGAAACTTTCAAGTGTTGTTTCTGGTTGAGTTGTAATACAAAATTCTAATAATGTCGTAGTTTAAATTAAATACTGGAATACACGATGAAAAGTCCTATTTAATTATGTGTCCGTGTAGGACGTGAAACCCCGGATTTCACAGCATTTATTCGGTCTATAATACAGATTCCGGTATTACTCTCAAAGGATTACAGTTTGGGGTACTGTGGCTATATGTGACCAAGAATAGAATTTCGTTTTTTTAAGGAGATTGCGACCATAAATACTTATAAAGATAAAGCCTTGAATGTTTTTTCTCCATTTCTAGAAAACAATAAATAACTTCAAAGTATTGTTGGTACGGTATTTTTTTCAAATCGAAACCAAACGTGTAGAAAAAAATTTAATAAAGAGAATAAAAGTAAAGGTCGTTGAATTGTTCCGAATAAAAGCAGAAATTGAAAAAGAAAAAAACAGAGAATTGGTAAATTAAGAGAAACAAAAGAGCTTTTAGCTTTTATTTTGTGTTTTTTTTTTATTTCGTTTCGGTTGCCTTTTATGCTAACATTATCGACAAAATGTCTGTAAATATTTTTATTGAGGGAATATGTGTTATTTAAAACAAAAAAATTTGCATCAAATGTGTCTTTATTAAAAAAAGGGGAATAACGGAAAAATGGGTTGCTTTTGCTGAAATTGTTCAATAAGGAAAAGTGTTAATTGAAGATTTCCTTCCGTTACAATAATCGATAATTTTAGAGAATTCTAGTTTTCACCAATTTAACAATGCCACCCTTTTCGTCATCATTAACCCTTACAATTTGAATAATTAACGTTGGAATCATTTCTGTCTAGATATTCCCAATATAGTTCAAAGTAATTTAAGCTTTGTATGTTGTCATCTCCCTTTCGGATATTGTACTATCTAGTTTTGCTATCATCACTTTATCATCAACTATACCAACACCCACACACACACAAATATACAACTATACATAACTAAAATCGATCTTTCTCCATTTTGTCATCTGACTATAGTTTAATGGAGCTATTTACGTGGTTGATTGAAGTTGGTGAAGATGATACAGAAGCGTACGAGGGTGCTAGAATTGTATGGTCGGCACGTTTTGAACCGCATCAGGATGAGGATAATGGCAGCAGCAGTAGTAGTAGTAGTGGTGGTGTTAGTAGTGGTGGCAGTGGTGGTAGTAGTAGCAATAGTGGTAATAGTGGTGGTAGTGAACTTCATCGAACTGAAGGCCGGAAATCTACTACGAGATTCGACATCCAGAAGGATGATATACAGGCCGTTGTGCCCATCAGTAAGGTAAGTGTGCTTCCGAAACATCAATCTTTAACGAACCTTTTACAGGAATAATGTATGTTGTTCGTGCTAAAAATGTTGTTTTGTGTTAATTGACATAATCGGCATACCATACGTTGTTAGATTATGAATTTTGTAAAATTTTTTGGGACAAAAAAAGATGATAAGAAATAAGGGTTTAAATTCAATTTCACTCGATTCTGACAGACGTATGTTGTAGTAATGTTACATTATTCTTATAGTTGCCAATAGCGGGGTCGTATTGTATCCGCAACGGATATAAAATCGGAAATATATAGGTTTTAAAATTCAACCCGGCGCATCCACCATTTCTGCACCAACCCGTATACCAACACAGCTCGTGATTACAAAGAAACATTCAATTAATGATAAAGCATAGTCGATTGAAGGTATATTTTTCAATAAAATAAAACAAAAAGGATGTCTTTTTTATAAAATCACAGGCCAAAATCAGCTAAAGAAATCGATTTTTAAAAATTCGATATCTCAACATTTTTATTTATGGATAACTATAAATATCTAAAGAATGTTCAAATGATACCAGTTTTCATAACAGTAATATATCATGTTCTAAAATTACATACATGATAGATTGGTTGGATTTTGGCAACAATACTCTTAGTTGAGGAAGGTCGCTCGGTTGGCGCCTATCTTATTTTTTATTCCACTAAAACTTGGCGAATTATCTATCTAAAAATAACAATTTTTTTTACTAATATTCAATTTTTTGTGGTAATAACAATAGATTTTCCATGTAGATGTTTTGCAAACTTGAGCTCTTATAAAGACATAGTCTAGGCAAACATAGTTGCTTGTCGACATTATTATTGTTGTTATCGTTTTGGTTTTATTTGTTGTTGAACAACGTTCTAGTTGAGATAACATGAGAATCCGGCGAGAATACGAAGAGATATACAGTGGCGAAATGGTGACATCGTCTAAATCATTTGGTTTTGAGGATGAGGAGGTGCAAAAAAGATGATGCCACTGTTAAGTGTGTGTGTCTCTTTTGGTCGATAGAGTCTAGGAGCTACCAACCCCTTACACACTAACAATAAGCCATCGAGCTCTTTACACAATTGGAGATGAACGAGAATGGCTTACTGCTTTCATAAATTCAACAACGACTAAGAGTCTTTTTTTCTTTTTTCCGCCTGCCTTTCTCTCCGTTCGTGTGTTTTTTTTCCTTTTTACCACTACTTTTCTCGCCTCCTATGAAAGTTCACTTGGGAGGATGTGGAAATATCCAGTCGTCCTTGGTAGGTGCTTTCATCGTGGAAAATTTGATAGTCTAAAAGGGAATTGAACGCGAAAGGAAACCGGGATCAGGCAGTATAGATTCTAAATGTTTCTATTCCAATAAAATGATGTATAGATGTGGAAATTTTTAGTTGAAAACCCGTGATGAAAAAATTCCGTTTTTATTAATAAATCTGATGAATTAAAAACTAACATTAGCCGTATTTTAAGTAATCAAATTTAGATGTCAGTTCATTATAAAAATCTTCAAAGCTATCTATTTACGAGGTGATGATGTAAATTAATGGGCTATTTGTTGGCTGGTTTGTATAGCTTCATTTACAACAACACATACGGATAGTCGTTTATAAATATAATAATGTCGGCATTCTGGTATCGTAAACAAGTGGAATGGGCGTAAATGAAGATCCGGAAAATGAATACAGGATTAGAAGGGTTTCACTTAAATATTGTTGTTATTATTATTAATATAATTCGTCCCAAATATAATCCTTTAAGTGCAAATTTTTCAAATATTTTAATTCGCTAGTTGAAAATAAACAGCAATCATTTTTTTTTAGTTGATTACAAAGGAAATATAACTTGTCTTTGTTTCTTGGGAAAGGAACTAGAAATATTTTGTATTCCGGTTTGTTATCTCAAGATGCATCTGAAAAATTCATAACTTTTAGATGTAGTTCGTTCCTAGAAATAGCGTTGTCGTCTATTTATAACGTTTTTTTTTTATATTCAAATTTAGAATATACTTAACTGAAATTTAATACATACATATGTCATCCTCTTTATTGTCTTTATTCTTCCAAGTTTGTTCGTTACAAGTGTTCTTTTAAATCCTTACTGTTTCCACAGAAACAAAAAAGCTTACTATTATATTTTTGTTCCTGCCTCTTTATCAGGTTTATTGCCATAAATGAAACGTTTCAACTCGTTGTGAAGCTAATTTATTCGATATATTTGTCTAAAAGTCTTGAAATATAGACAGATCACGTCAACAGGTTGATTGTTATCTAAAGCTATATTAGCAGAATTAACACATTACAAGAGATTAGTTATAGTGAAGCGTGATTAAATTACATGAAATCGGACAATTTGTGTGTTGTACTTGTGTCTCTATCAACCTATAAATGAAATCATAAAATCAGCTATTTTATATTTATATTTTTTCCTTGATTAACCTTTTTTTTGTTTGTTTTATGTTTATAAGAGACGTATTGATATATTATTATTATCATTATTATTATTAGTATTCCATTAGATTTACTCAAATTATATTCTGAAGCCTTTGATCTGCATTTTGTATATCTGTTTGGATTTGTTCCCTCTTTTTGTTTAGTCTTTCAATCTGTTCAAAGAACGGATCCTAAAGCTAGTTGATAAATAAACGGAAAACCAGTATATAGGAACAGTACGTAACATTTCAATAAAATACAGACAATTTGTGTAAGTATTTCAGTAAATAATTAAAATTTCTGATGAGCGAAAATTTTGGTGGAGGCGCCGGGCGAATTTCCGTATTATTATAAATCATTAAATAATTTTTATATTTATTTATCAAAGGTTATCTAATTGCTACTATTCCCAAAATTATCATTCATTCATTCATGTATTCCAATATAAAACGTTTTTTAATACCAATAGCATTTTCGTTGAAAAATTTAAATAAAACCGTTGTCTAAAAATATCGATAATAATAATCATAAAAATTCCATTATTGCTTTGTGAGTTAATTCTTGATCAAATGGTCATTATAGTGATTGGTTGACGGAGGCTTTTTAATTGAAATTGGCAGATATAGGAGCTTTCAACAAATCCAGAAATCTAACGCAATTACTGAATTAAAAAAAAAAGGGCTGTTGTACTCATTGTCAGGCAGAGGTGGCTTATTGATTGAGGCGCCAAATCATGATTTTGTTTTTTTGACTAATTTTTTTTTAAACATTTTGATTTTGGGCAAGTGGGTCACAACAGAGGCACAAAAACGTTTTGTGCACAAGGACGTCTACTAGACACGCGGCGACACTATAGTTGTGGTTCTTATCGTCAAGTCAACGAGACAATCCGACAATTCCTCTAATATATTTAATAAATAATAATAATAATAATAGTAATAATATCAACAATAATAATAATGATGATGTAATATTTCAATTAAAATCCAACAATATAAATATCCTTCATTTAATATATTTATAGATACATATTTATGTAATCTTGCAAGTGGCTGTTTATTAACTGTCGTTTTATGGTAAAACTTTTAATCAAGTACTAACCACAAAAGAGAAGAAGATAGATAGAGTATACGGTATAATGAAAGAAATAAGGGTCAGGATAATATAATGCCGCCTTTTACTAGTTAACCTAATAATGAAATTCTTCAGATGGACGGAAATTACAATCTGTTTTAAAAAAGAAGAGAAATAACAGTTGCTCACTTGAATTAATTTTGATATTGAGTTGTAGTCGGTGAATTTTATTGTTATCAGACATTGAATCATGGATTTAAGTCAAAAATAAGAGTTATTGTCAGTTGCAGCAAGACCGATTTGTTATTACTTAGCAAGTGTGTAAAATATTTTTTTTATAATGACTAGAGATGTTTTCATTCATGTTTATACATATAGAAGGGATGGTTTTATTGTGCACTTTTCTGCCTCATATAGCAGAACTAACTTTCTGTCACATCATTGTGTTCAATTTTCAGATCACAATATCATAATAAGCATTTGATTGTGTTGAAGAGATTGTTCTTGTTGTTAGGTATTTCTATTTCTGAGTCAAAGTTCTCGACTTGTTTATTTACTCTTCTCTTATTGATTAACTTCTGGATGTTCTTAATTATCTACTTCGAATTCATTAATGGTGCTGTAAAAAACAGTGTTCCAAATGATGAAACACTGTACTGATTCTTATTAATTATAACTAATATTGAAACTATTATAGTTTCTGTTTACTATTCATTGTATAACCAATATAGAGAGACAAATATGATTTAAGTATTACGCGAAAAGTAATTTTTTGGAACACAGTTATCACTGAAAGTAAAGATAAATTTAAATAATGACCTTGCTCCAATTTTCGTAGAAGTTATTCAATAAACAAAAACAGTATAATTCCTTCCATTGATATGTTGAATATATTTACAAATATTTTATCAGTTTTATTTTGATATACATATATGAATAGGAAACTTTGGAATTACTTTATTACTTTTCTACGATTGAGAAATACACGATTATTAAAAAAATAACAATTTATTTAATTCTATTTCTACAAATATACAAAAAAAAAAATAGAGAAAATTAATAAAACATGCCAAATGCTCTCGGTTGTGGTTCACATTTCATTGTTGTATTATAATATAATGTTGATCGTAATTGATTTGTTGAAATAAATTTAGAAATCAATTCCATACATCCACAAGTCAATGGATTCTCAACAATATGTAAACTAATTTGTACTTTTAACAACAAATTCCTGACATCATCCGAAATACACGTTAATAGATTTCGATTCAATATAATATTGCTTTGAAAACGATCCATTGATTCCAGAAAACGATGATTTATGTCTGTTAAATTATTATTTTCCAAATGTAAAACAAGATATGGTATTTGTTGATAATTTCCAGCACCATTAACAGCACCTTCTTCAATCACTTCTAATACATTCCCTTGTAAACGTATATCAACTTTACTGTTATCAATTAATTTAAATGCACCATTTTGTAATTTACTAATATAATTATGTGATAAATCGATAACAGAGATTTTTGATGTTTTTAAAAACCAATTCGAACTAATCTCATATAATTTATTACGATCTAAATAGATTCGTTCTAAATTAATTAAATCATCGAATGCATCATCATTGATATATTCAATTAAATTCGATGATAAATATAATATTTTTAATGTTGGTATTGTATGGAAATAATAACGTTTGATTTGTGTTAAATTATTAACAGCTAATGATAGATGTGTTAATTTTGGTAATTTTTGAAATGCATACGGTTGGATTTGTGTTAAATTTATATTGATAAGATTTAAACGTTCTAGTTTATAAAAGTCTTTTATCATACCTTCACATAATACAGACACATTAGCTCTTGTCACATCAATATATTGATAACGATCTAAATTATATAAACTTAAATTTGATAATGGTGTACGTTTTATATTATAATCATTATAAACTTCGGCATTAATTTGATCGAATGCAAAACGATCAGGACAAACATTATCAGCTTTTAAAACATTAATATTATTATATAAATTTAATATAAATATAAAAAGTTTAAATAATCGTAACATTTTTGTTGTTGAAGATCAAAACTATCCGAACATAACACACAAAACTCTAAAATGGAATTAATTTAACACAAAAATTTATTTATAAAATTACGGTTTTATCGAATAGAGATAAACTTTTGGCTTTTTTAGGGAAATAGATCTAGAACGAAACTAAATTTTCTCCATCTGTCTATCTGTTTTTGTATTACATACATACATATGTACATTATGTATGTATGTGTAAAATCTGGTTGCTTATATTATTGAATGATGTCATAGTTAAATTTTAAATTCGCGAATTTCAACTTCAATAGAATTAAGCTTGAACTTAACAAGTTATTCAGAAATGCATCGATTACATTCAATATGCACTTTAAATTGATAATTTGTCGACATGCATTTGATGCCCATTGGACCCGCGTACGGTGGAAACTCGCTTATAACGGACGAAATATCCAGATCCCTACTAGACCTCCATTATTGACATGTTTCCTGGCCTCTAATAGGAACCTGCTCGTAATAAACGGATCAGAATCAGAGATCCTACACAAGGGTAGCTTACCTGTGCCCATAAATAGTAAAGTCCGATAAGATGAACATCCGGCTATAATCAATTAAAAATCTTGCTCTCAAAAGCTCCAGGTTGGTCATATTTAGGGAATACAAATAAATTAAATGCTTATTTTAATGAAATTCTATTTTTAATGCTTTCATTTGGCTAAGAGTGACTGTGATAGTTTTGAAATCTAAATGAACAAAGTTCCATTGCTATTTCTAGAAATGTTTCCGTTGTAATTTTCATGAAATTGAATCGAATTTCTAATAACAACCGACTGAATTTGTTTGATATACAGACTGGTTTGTTACATGAAATTATTAGACGAAATCTATTTATGAAAATCCAGAAACTTGACACTTTCATTTGAATGAAACAAATACAAATTTCATTTAACAATACAATCATATTTCTCCTTTAATTAACTGAAAAAAATAGTTACATCTAGGGAATCAAACGCTAGAAGTAGTCGCTTTTAGTAGCAGACTGTAAATTATTGAAGTTTTGTTAACATGTCAATAGAACCTGTCAAAGATCTAACTTGTTGTTACTACCGGGAATAAAGCAATATATCTTCTATTTTTTACAATAAATTCCTTCAATATTGACAAACAAAAAATTGCTACTAGTTCGTTTCAATCCAAATGTTGAGATCTAATGTATTCAATTCGTTCCTTTTTTTGAGCGCGAAATATCCTTAGGTTTGAAGGGTTTATGAATAAAAAATGACCACTAGGTAGAAAAACCTTCGATTTCCATTTTTAGTTTTCTATCTTTTTAAAATTCAAAGAATTATCGACTTTAAACTATACCTTTACAAAACTGCAACTTACAAGATTGATATTTTCATAGGGCATATTCACGCGATTATATAGCATATGAAAAATGGAATTACTTCTAGTTCAGAGACTTTATCATACAATTATTTTTGTTAGTTAGTCAAGAAAATGATAAATTACACCACATTGTTACTGAAAAGCTTCAAGTTTCACCTTTAAGCAAACCAACGAACTTCCAAGGAACTATTCAAGGAAAATTTCGATTTTGTCTAAAATTTTAATGAAAAACAAATAATAAAAATTTGAAATACTATTAGATTTCTATTGTTGGTTGTCGAAAATTCTATTTAATTATAGAAAACCAGTATTTTAAGTGAAAATTTAAATGGAAAATAGACGATTTTCTTGCTGAATTCCAGCAAAATTTCCGCTAATTAAACACATTTCTACTATAGACAGATTCCAAATCTTTGTTAAAGAGCCGGAGATTGCCCCTACCTATTCAATTCATTTAATTTAATTAAACTTGTGGTATAAAGATTCACCCCCCCCATACAGTGGCAAAGTTCAATCGAATTCAAATCATCATCAGATGAAATGAAACAATTTTTTTGGACGAACTGTTTGTTTGTAGTTCATCATCATATTATCGACTCGCTACTAATTTATTATTTGAGCCTTCAAGGAAAAAGCTTCCAATAATATATAAAATACCATTTTTATTTATCCTTTCACCAAAAAGGATACTCGTACAGAATATTGTAAATATAATTTCATAGTAACGGAAGGCAGCATCCGGCCTCGGTCGTATATCCAATATCGGAAGCCAATATTTCACATAGTTTTGTGCACAATACAAATGAAGCAGCACATTAAACGATACATATATTTTCATATTATCCCTCCTTTTATTTTTATTATTGGTACATATCCCAGAAATCCCATTTATTTTTATTAAACATAAAAGCTAAACGAGATAGAGAGAGGAACACAAAAAAAAAACATTGACAACTGAATATCTATTCAAATAACTTTCAGCTTTTAACGACAGATGTTTTGGGGAAAAAATACATACATCGTTCACATATTAAGTGGGGTAAGTTCCTGTTAAAATTCATCCCAACAACAACAACAACAATAAATGAATGGCCGCTTTTACGTAATAACGACTCACACATTGAACGATTTTTGATTCTTTTAAGTGAAATATAAGGGGTGGGGTTTTCTTCGATGATCGTAATGGTGGGTGTTTGAAAAATAGGCCTTTTTATAAAGGGTCAAGCTATTACTAACATATACACTATACTAACCAACAAACATGACTTTTAAATTTATAACATGAAATGTTTTGATGGCAGAAAGGGTGTTGTGTGAGAGAGCAAAAACTCGACTACCATTGGTCCTTTTACGATTTATTGCAATTTTCTCTTCTGTCGATATGTTTTTCCTTATTCGAAAGTTGAAAGTTTCCGGGAACATTTGGTGGCTTTTAAATTAATATCAAGTGACATTGAAGAAGAAGGATCACCAGTATGGTTCATACAACAACAGGGTAACCCGCCACCAAAATATGATTCTCATTATCCAATATAGTAGCATTCTGAAAACTAGATTCGACTTTTTGTTCTGTTGATTTAGTATTGGTGTATTAAAAGACAAGAGAAAGACAGGGCCCCGGATAGTGAACACACTAATGGACGTTGGGGATAAATCAATATTTTATGTTGTGAGATATTATGATGACCAACATTGAATAAAAGTGGGCCAGTTGATGATGATTAGAAATAGGCTCAATCTAAAATAAATATATCTTCAATATGAATTATTTCAATGGAAATTAGTAGACAATAACGTGTTGTTTTTATCAAAATATATTATAAAAAATAATCAACATCTCGCATACATATACCATATTGACCTAAATGAAAGACATTTATTTAGAATTAGATAGCTTGTCAATAACAGCTGCATCAACTTCACTACCAATTTAATTTCATAGAAAGACAGCACCCGTATTCATTAAAATCATCCAAATCAATGCCTAATTATTATTATTATTATTTGGAAAATTTTATGTCTATTGGTGCAATATAAATGATCCGATTTGATCAATATTTCGTAGTATTATTGTTATAGAGACGGGGGAAAATAAATCGACGCAATCATTTAAGCAGAAAATGATCCTTGGCGGATTTGCTACTCACGTTCAAATAATATCGTTGCAAGCATTGTTATTCCAACCAACCATAGTGATCAATAGCAAAAACACAAAATAAAGGCGATTTCACGTTCATATATACCAACGTTGAAGAATATTTATCGACGTGTAGCTATGCCATACCTATAGCCATGTAATCTATACAACGAAATAGCTAAATTTTTGTAATATCAATCATTAAGTGATAAGAACTGGAAACTGCAAAGGACAGTAAGTAATACAAAAAACCCACCAGAATAGTCTAAATAAGAGTTACAGTAATAACTCAATGAAACATTGTTGAGAGAGAATTAGTTACAAGAGGAAACTTTACCGCATTGGCATTGTTTAGCTATACATTCTATTCCGTACAAAAATTTGCAAATGAGAAAAGTTCGTAATGTGTAAAAGCTTCACGGTTTCGCAGGTATTCAACAAACAGTCAGTATAGTTCCAAATACGTGGATAAGTTAAAAATTGTAAAATCGATAGAAGCGATAGTAAAAAATGACTTTGTTGCTGGAAATATTTTGTTTTTAAAGCCTGAAAATAAACTACAACTGAAGCGAAATAAATCCAAATAGGTAATGTTCGACAAAATCCAACAATTTTTTTCCGGGATTCGAGACTATATATTGATTATCCAGCCTAAAGTCCAGACTTTGATTTATTTCTTCGTTTTCAGTCATTAAAGCAAAACTAAAAGACCGATAGTTGTCTTGAGACGACAATGAGGCACAAAAACCAACTTGTAAATAAATTTCAGTAACCAGTTTCAGAGTAAGAAAAGTGCATAAATATTAGCGGGAACACTGAAAAAAGAAAAGAGTAAAGGATAAAGTTACTACATTTCAGAAGTTTTGCAATGATCTCCGTAAGAGAGCGAGAGTGAAAGAAATGATAGATATTAGCCATCTCTGATACATGAATCGAAGCGAGTTAACAAATACGACGATTCAACTACTTCAAATGTTGTGAGTGGTTGTGAAACAGCTTCGTGATCATGCAAACAATAGTAGGGGAATCGTCGTATTTGTTATCTCATTTCGGCTCATCTATCAGAGATTGCTAATGTCTGTCACATCTTTTGCTCTCGTGCTTTGCAAGACCACACTCCATTGCAAATATGCAATTTAAACAGATAAATAATAAGAATAATAAAAATCTGGGTACTGGGATTCGAAACTGTACATCACAAACATGATACTCGAAAGTTACAAGTTTATTGGCGAATAAAATCCAAACCAGTACAATAAACATAACTCAAAAATCTTTGATATAGTAATATAACATTCCTGTTACTAGCTAGCATAAAATAGAAGTAAATGTAGTAAATAAAACTAATCGTAAGAACCAAAACGAAAACATTTCATTAACACAGAGGATATTATCTTGGCGCATTTCCTGGTCGTAAAGCCAGATTTACTGCACGGTAATCAGTAGGTGTTTCAAAAAGGGAAAAAATTATCCGACCCTAAAGGGAAATCAACAGTGATAGATCTTCAGAAATCGATAACACATCGAGTCTTTGTGTAACGTCAATAATTAGATATTAGGATCGGAAGTCTCCTAATGGAAAGATAACAAACTCTTCGATCTGAAATAGTGTTTACACTATGACTATCGAAAATTTCTGATCACAAATGAACACAAAACAGTATAAGTATTGAAGATTTAAAAATGTGTAGTGTGTGTGTGCTGAAAGCTCTTGAAAGCTATTCAGTTGAGAATGATATTACCAATTCGTTGGTGGTCGATTTTCGATTAATCGAAATTCTTTAATCGACTGTTTAATGGTCTGTCCATATTTCTTGGTATTTTTTTTCTCTTCTATTCTCTTTCTCTTTACAATAAGTTCTTTGAATTTAAATTTTAAATAATTTTTGACAAAACGTGACAAAATTATCTAAATTATAATAGAAAAGAGAAATGTTAAAGAACGACAATAACTGGACAAACGTAAATTGAATGAATAATGAGTATTAAAGCTTACAACTATTTAATGACGACATTTTATCACAAGATAATTCGTCTTCGTTTTTCGTCTAATCTTGAGACGAGAAGCAAAAAAGCCAACATGAAGAACAGACAACGAAACGAAATGAATTAAGAGCGAGAATTTCGTGTAATTGGGATGACATGAAAATGGTCAAGTCCTGCATCATTTCTAGGTCTTTTTGCACCTTAATTCCTCTAAAATAAGTAATAATATAGATTTTCTTTCAGTTAAAACTTTTTAATGAAAATCTGATCGGAAAAATATTAAAGAATTACCGAGTTGTGTATTGAAAAAGCAACCGAGTTAAAGGATCACTTAAAGTTTTAATTAATTTTTTCCAAGTTAATTAAGGACTATTTATCGATAAGACTTGTCGTAAACAGAGTTGATGAGAATGAAAAATTAGAAACTTTCAATACAACACGATAATGATTCGGGTTTTTTTTTTTCGTTAACAAGACGCAAAATGAAATGATGTCGAGATGAGAAAAATAATTAATTTAACAGGGGAGGGGGTTGGTATAAAACACCCTTCATTAATATACTGTCTTTTATTAATTAATCTTTCTTTATTTAAATTCCTTCAAGCATATTTAAATAGATTTTATTACTGACTTTTTAAAAATTGGAAAATGGGATAAATTTAATTCGAGATTTTCCACAGTTTTCCAATTAAATTCCTTAATAATTAATAGTCAACTATATTTTGAGTAATTCCAGAAATTTTATTAAGTTTATAAACTCGATGAATGTAATTATAAACTTTACTGTAAAGAATCTCTCTAATCCGGAATTTTGTTCTATTTTAGTCAGAAATATGTACATATGTAACAACATTATTTCCGAATAATTGAGACTGCGAGGTATACAAGGCGCCCTGACGCTAGCATATAAGGGATATCGAAAAACTCCAAATACCCTAGCGCCGGCCCTCATAAACCCACTTAGTCTTATATTAGTTTAGTTCATTCCCTCCATATGTGGAGTAAATAAAATAAATTGTGTCCAGTCCAGACGCTGTTAGAATTGCCGTTTCTGTTTTTATTTCCTCCTCGATTTGTCGACACAAAATAAATTAGAAATTATATCAAATTTCGTTGAGTATTTTCGTCGATCGTAATAACAATAATAATAATAATAGATATTCCTTTAAAAATTTATGACAGAACAGGAAGACTCTTTCCAGACAAATTAAGACATAAAAGAATTGATGTCAAAATAAAACGAGTTGTTAGACAATCCGTCTTTGATACTTTGTTGGGGCAGAAAGACATAAAACTCCACGCCCTGTAATTTAACGAAGATCACTGAAAGCTTCCGGTTTCGGGGTGTAAATACAATACGAACAGTTTGAATAATATTTAAATCTGTATTGAGGTAATGGTTTCACACTTGAATGGACAGTAAATTGACCTTTCTTTCTTTCGCCTTTTCGCTATTCGATGGAAATCCCGACAAACATTCATACTAGAAAAGCGTTGTGTTGTCGTAAACGAGACAATTGACTTGTAGAAGATGCTTTTATTCAGATTTTGTTGCTCCTTGAAATTTCCTTAAAAAAAATTCTTCTTGTTTCTTTCCAGAACTGGGAAGTATTAAATACTGCAGTACTGACTGGCCGGCAAGTTTCTCAAGCAATGAAAGTTTTTATTGTATCGCAAGCTGGAAAGGCAGCAGATGTCACGTTCCAAGCATCTTGCCACTCGGAAGACGATAGTGTTTTAAAGGTAACTTATATTCTATACATGTAAATTTTATATTTTTCATAATATCCAGGATGCGTTATTTAAACCAACTACGTGACTAAATAGTCAAAATATCTAATAATAATTGTCTTTTATTTAGGTATCTTCGTCATGTAGTTCAGTTTATGTGGATGGTAGTGAAGGTAGAGGTTCTGTAAATGGTTCAGTTCTAGTCAAGTATGGTACTTATATAGGTTTAGCAAGATTTACAGTTTGGATGCCGGAATTCCCTTTAGATCTTCAAGTTATTGATACTAGACTCTCCCTGATTAAGTCCTGGAGAGTTCCTGATTACCAGCCAAGGTAAATCTCAAAGATCCTTCTCTATTATTGTTAAATTCAATCACATCATTTTTTTTGTTTTGATAGTAGCACGAAAACACGCCGCAAAAAACGTTCATACAGTAATAATTGGGGCGCTTCCAATACTGGTACTGATGATATGGGCAATGTTATCGAAAAACCAACATGTCGTCTACGTTACCAACAAAGTCCAGTTGAAGTATATGCCCATTTTATGGCAAATGATCATGATTCTGGTCGGATCAGTTACTTGATTAATCGTCGTACATGGTTAAGAGTTACTGATCTAGTACTACCATTATTACGGGTTAGTGATCCAAGGATAGCAAGTTTACATGGACGGATCCTACAAGGACGTAGTATGGGTCGTACTGAGGTACAAGTGTTATCACCGATAACTGGACGAGTTATTGGTGCCAAAGAAATTCGTGTTGGTAATGATAAAGTTGGTTTAAGTAGATTATTGGTGCAAGTTGTTTCTGGACTACAATTGAATATTTCACCGGACAGTTCAATAGAAAATGGATATATTGCTGAGACAAGTGTAACTAGAAAATTAACAGCACAGTATCAGGTATGTTATGCTCAATGATCATCTAACCATGTAGAGACGGACAAAGTAGTTCCTTTTGGTCTCTTTGCTTAAAGAGAATGAATCCAAAAAAAAAGCTTCATTCTCACAACCAACGGAAGTGGTAACACAACATTGTTTGTTGTTGCCACACGTGAAAGGTTCTAGTAATTTCAAATCACTTTAGTGAATGAAGTGCAAACCGGCTAGGTTTAAGCATGCTTAAATATTAATGTCTGTGGATGTCCTATTCCAGGAGGGTTTACTTGATATTGAATTGGAATTCTCTGATGGTACACGTACACCATTACGTGATATAGCCGATACAGATTACCATTTACTTGTTGAAAGTCTTGATCCAGAAGTGGTAGCATTTGCACCAATGGTAGCATCACATCACCCACGTGTTATAGCCGTTGGTGAAGGTAATGGTGATCTATTACAAGTAACACTTCTACTAGCTGAAGAATGTCGTATTAATAATGGTCGGACAAAAATGAAAACTAATGGACCATTAGCAACAGCTTCTGCGGGTGTTACTGTTGATTTTACCAGTAGTGATCTACAACATCGTCCAGATATCCTGCAAAATGATGGTGGTTCATATGGTGGATCAAAAGGGCGTGATTTCCAAGATTTACAAGACATTATCAAAGGTAAATTTAAAAATACAATCATTTGAATCTTAAAAATGATTATATTTGATGATGTATTAGGAACCCCAATGAAGGATGACGACTCCCAAATACCCAACGTCCAAGCACGGTCATATCAAGGTAACAAAGGCATTCTCCGTCATCATGCCTCCGCTCACTTAACTCCTCTAGAGATTAGCATGTACGTTCTACTGGCGGCGTTCTGTTGTGCCATCGTCGTATTTGTCGTCTCCTGTGTGGTGTACGCATCGAAATTTAAAGCTGAAGATGCAGTACCGCCTGGCGTCCGAGCAGCTCCTGTCAGTACCAACATGAATGGAGGCGTTGTTGGTGGCGGTAGCAGTAGTGTGATAATGCATCGTGAAAGAAACAAACCGAATCGTGAAACAACAACAAATGCACACGATTGGGTTTGGTTAGGCCGAGCAACATTGGACAGTTCCAATCGGAATTCAACAGTTATGAATACTTCTGGCAACGAAATCAGGATAACGACCAATCCATTAAATATGAATTATTGTGATCCAGATGATTGTTTGGCGACCAGTTTCAGTAATCCGAGTCATATTGAATTACCAAGTCGATCGAATATGGACAAGCCAATCGACAGTAGTACCTATTGTAAGAATAAAGTCGGTGGAGGGATTTCTAATTCTAACAATAATAACGATGATCTGCAAATATGGTAATTTGTTGTTTTACCATGTTTTCTATATCAAAATTAATACATATTTATATATTTATGGTTTTTTCTTGTTGTTGAACGAAATTATTTCCAGGAATAAACCAACACCTCCACCACCATTACCACCTCATGGTATACCTTTACAACCACAACCACCAGAACCAGTAAAACCTCAAGCAACACAAGCCGATGATTATCGTCCACCAGTACCACCACATCGTAATATCGGTATAACAACCAATTCAAATTCATTAGAATCAACACCGCAACGTAAACATCACCATCATCATCATCATCGTAATAGTAAACATCAAGATAAAGATAGTAGTCGACATCATCATCGTACACCTAGTGATTATATACGACCATCATCAACTCCTAGTACTAGTATTCTAGGAAATCATACTGATAATTATGTAATGTCAACTAGTCAAGAGCCACAAATGAAGAGTGTTTTTGAATTTGATGATGAACCAGCACCAAGTGTTGCAGTAGTAGTACCACCAGCACCACCAGCAACAACAAGTGTTACTGTAGAAACGGAAAACCAACAACAAGATAAAGTTAAATTGAGGCAAAAGGGCTCAAAAAAAGGAGATGATGATAATGTACAATTTGTACAGTGCCCTAAATCATCAAATACCAATGGCAATGGTAAATAGTTAACTACAATAATTTATCAATGTGTTATTTGTACCTAACAACACCTTTTATCAGTAGGTAGAAATAGTGGTGAAGTAAAACGGGCAACTATCGTTGGTAATCCGATGTTTAGTGCTGATGATAATATGGAAAATGTAACAACAACAGATTTGAATGGTTTAGATGATCTCCAACTGGATATGGATTATGATCAAATTATGCACTATTTCGACAATTTAAAGGTACAAAAATTAATATACAGGTGTCCGCTTTAAGGCCACAACCCTTTTGGATTTGCTGTTTGTTATCCACTTGGTTGAAAGAACACGATGGTAATTTTCTGTAAAGTATGGATCATTTCCATCTCCACTGGCTTAGAAGAATGTCAAGTGACTTTCTGTCAAAATACTGACGCGCCAAAGACTGTCCAAGTGCTGAACTGTTCAAGCTAATGGCGCCTTTAGCATTTTGACAGTTTGGCAGAAAGTGACGTCACATCTTTCAAGCAAGTGGAGATGCAAACGACCCATTACACTTCTACTACGGGTACTGATTTTGCTCATCCTAGGACTCTTCCTGTTTACTCGATGAAATAAGATTTTTACACTCTAACCAGGGCCGGCTAGAAGCACCAAGAGTACTCGCCTCAGCGTCTATAGAGTCCAATATACCTAGAGCCGGCCCTGAACTTTAATAGTTAGATTGTTGCCAAATTCTTTACATTTTCAGCTTTTGGTGGCCTTAAAACGGACACTCTCTATATTGAGCCTATATATTATAATAATTTGTTGTTTATCTTTTCAGGAATCAAACGCCTGAGTAGAAGAGATCATTGCAAAAATCCGCGACATTTTATTATCGTTCAATGAACAATACAGAGCGAACGCCTTGAATGGCAATATAAATTCTGAATATTTTACAAATATTAATCAAAGTTTCGATTATTTCTTCGATCATTTAAGTGAATCATATGCTTGACTTAAATGAAAAGACGAACAACAACAACAACAACAGCCAACATCAACAACAACAACAACAACAAAACGCAGTATTTAATTTTATTATCAACTACTATCATCATGATCATTATCATTACCTATGATCATTTAGGGTCAATTAAGTGTATAGAGAGCCTTTGCCTACTTCTATAACTTTATCTATCAAATGTATATCCATATTTATTACTATCATTATCATTATTAATAGTAATATTTAAAAAATAATAAAGGTAAATAATTATATTAATAATATAATAATAATAACACGCAATCTGCAAGACTGAATTATATTAAAGCTTGTTGTTAACTTAAAAACCAAGAAAACAATTAATCGATTCGCTTCCAAATTTCTTAAAAATTAGTCAAATCATAAAGGGAAAAAACCGTGCAAAAAGAAATATGGATGCGAAATTCCACTATTTACAGTCAGTGTGTCATATAATAATTGTTTTGCTAATTTAAATAATTCCCCCATTATTCTGGCGTTATACCATCAAACCAAACGGAAAAATCGAAACTAATTAATAAAATGTTTTAAATGGAGATTTGCAGTGATCTATTAACAAGAAAAAAATCTAGTCAAACAATGAAAAACTATAATACAACATAAACAAACAAACAAACAACACGAAACTAGCTTTATTTTGTACAGTGTACGAATTTGCCATACGTTTAATTAATTATAATTAATTAATAATTAACAATAATAATAATAATATTATTATTATTAAATAAGAGCATTTTAATATAAATGATATAATGCACAAATATGGTTCCTGAAATTATGCTTTGTGCTTAGAAATTTCGTAATTTCTTTCAAACAAAAATTCGAATTTTTTTTTTTAAATTTCTTCTTTTAAACAAATTTAGTTTTTAATTAATTCTGTACAGTTTTGTATAATTATGTAAATAGTAGACTGTATATTGTCCTGACTGATATTAAAATCATACAGAAAAAAAAATAGTAAAACTCAGTTGAATTATTGTTATTTTCTTGTGTGTAATTAATTTGAATTATCAATAGATTGATTAATCAATAGATTGCTTGGCAAACGGAAATATTATTATCAGTTCTAGTCCACATCATTTCATCAATGTTCTAGTATGCTTTAAAAAAAAATTAAAGAAACGAAAAATTTAGACTTCTAGCACTGCAAGCTGTAAAGAAGCTTTCTTAGATTTCTGGAAATTATAAGTGAACACAGAGCTGGGCAAATACTTTAGTATTTAAATTACTAAATACTTCAGGTCTCTAAAAACAGATACTTTTTTAAAGAAAAGTATCTGAAATATCCATTACTGCCCAGCTCTGATTGAACATAGTTTTTTTCTACGGGTGTTCTCTTTTTTTTTTGTTGTTTAAATACAACTTTTCTTGTCACCTCTTCCAATAACTCGACAGTATTAAGAAATGGTTTTGTTTCAATTTCTGACTACAAATAATAACAATATTGGTGTTAAAATTTGTATTTTCTTGTTTTTTTTCTGGTGTATGGAAAATTTTATTTATTATCTTATTATGCTTGTGAATGTATATAAAATTTAAAATTATAAGAAAACGTTATAATTGTTAATGGATATGAATAAATGAAAACAAATTCAAAAAAAAAATTGAAAATAAATAATAAAAATAAGAAAGATGTTAGAACTTCCCCCTCAATATTGTGCTTTCAAAAATAATTAATTAAAAAAAAACACATAAATGTTACGTAATAAAAAAATTGTAGTTATTCGATTCTTATTATTATAATATAATAATAATATATTTAAATTTAGTGCATTTTATACATAACATTCCCTCCTATGCTAGAGCTTGTTTTTAGTAAATAATTGTAGAACATTTGTATGAAAAATCAAAAAAAAACCCATAAAAGAAAATCTCATTCATCATCATTATCATCATCATCATCATCAAAACGATCAATGGAAATCGATTGGAAATTACAATTGGATTTAATTGTGTGTGATTTGGATGATTGACATATCAGTAATGAAAATAAATAAAATTGAATTGTAAATTTCTTTCTTTCTTGCTTCTGTTTTATTATTGTCTTCTTTTGAATGATTTCCCTTTCTGGATTAATATTGATTGTATGTCATTCATAGAATAAAAATTAACGAAATTTGATGTAAAATTGAGACAACTGATATATGTACAAGTACAATATGTAAGTTACCATTAAAAATTCAGTAAAATAAAGTATTTGTAACTGTGACTTAATTGTTTGTTTTTCAACCCCGTGTAAATATTGATAATGCAACGATTTTTATAAAAGATGGAACAAAAACAATTTAATTAACTAGGAAAGCGATAAAGAAGTCTCAACCCTCTTCACTTACAACTGTAGAGTGAAGAGGGTTAAGAGTTTGAAAATGGACTGTTTGTTTCTGATGAAAAGGGTTGAACTTAATTGAGGCCTTAGTCCTGTAGGTCTAGTGTGTCAAAGTATAATATATTAAAATTAAGGTTCAATTAGACCTAACTATAAGTACTTGCAGAGCACCCGTAAGTGGGCAAACAATTATATTATATAATACCAGAAGGCATTATAGACAAGGAACTTTATAGACGGTCCTACCCGGAAGGTTTCAAAATAGGCTCTTGATCAATATGGCAGACTTAAAAAAGGCGACAGTGATCCAGACAGGGTACCGCAGCTTAAACAAACATTTAACATGCAGAAATTGTTCGAAGGAAGATGAGATATTCAGTTGGATTCAAACGCAACTCTACATCTTTATCTTTATCTTTATGGAGTTGCTTGGCAATTATTATAAAATCAATTCAAACGAAATCCATATCTTTATCTTCATCTTCAGCTTCTCGCCACTCATTTACAGCTCACAAACTCGGCCAATAGTAGATGAGTTCACATAGTAAAGGATAGTGATATAAAGAGTGAGGACGCTTGAATTGAAATTTCCTTATGGATAATCACAAAGAGTGAGAAGAAGATGAAGATAAAGATAAAGATGTAGAGTTGCGTTTGAATCCAACTGAATGGCTCACGGACTAAGTGAATTCTGTGCTCTTTACGAGCTGATTGTGAGTCGCCAGTGATATGGGCTGCCTCTCATTGAACCTCAGGGACCTCAGGACGTGCATGGGTTACCTATTGAAGACGTTCTGGCGTTACGGGCTTTATCAAACGCTAAGAGCTGCTGCTGCAAGAAGTCCGAAAACGCGGGGCTTACAAATACAATACTTGAATATAAATCAAAATAACTTAGCATAGAAGACATACTTGAACATAATTCAAAAAAAAGGAAGAAAATAATGACTTACAACTATATACTGGAATAGTGTAGACTTGCTTCCTTAGCCCCCGGTGCCAATTTACTGTAATAGAAGAACAATAATAGACATAAAACTACAAATTTGGGTGTTTTTTTTTTCAATTTACCTCATCAACAACACCATTCTTCTCTTCTCCACTGTTGATCATTACCAAACAATGTTTGGAATCGTCAATTACTTCATCCTCGATCGTTTTACTTGCTTGGAAATTATAGGAAATTGACATGATATCAAGGATAACAATACATGGGTAATAAAATTAGTCCCAAAATTGTTTCTTTTTTAATATAAATCATCGATTTAATAAGTTAAATTGCTATAAAATCTACAAAAACGAAAAATGTGTATAAAATAAATTTTCGACAGAAAATATAAAATAATTAATAAAATTATCATTACAAATAATCACCGATATTTCTGTAGACATGAATATTTCACAATTACAGCCAGTTTTTATAACGTAACAACAATTTGTGACTAGTACTTTTTATAATGAAATACAGTGGTCCCTTCATATAACGTACCTACAAGGGACCGTAAAAAAGTTCGTTATACAGAGATTTCGCTATATGTTTTTACAGACACTATCTGTAGTGAAGAAGGTTAAAGTTCTATACAAATAGTTCGTTAGAGAGAGGTAGAATAATGGGCTACGTCCAAAAATCGAGGTACGTTATATACAGAGACCACTGTACAAGTAAAGATTTCAATTAATCAATCTTATATCTTATCAAATCTTAATAACACCGCCATAATAATAAATCTATTCATAATTTATAAACTATATACTGTGTAGGTACTGAGTTTTTGGACATTTGGTCTATTTACAGCATCATTAAATAAATAATTATAAAAAATTTGTGTAATTATTTCTCTTGTGTGTTTATGAAGTGATAGAATCAATTTTAAGAATTTAACTATAATATTATAGAAAATTATCTCTTTGAAAATTGTGATTTAATAGTGCAGGCAGTGATTTATGTATTCTTTTATTTTTATTTTTTTGTGGGTTGAAAAATCAATTTTTTTATGGAACAGGCACACCAAACCTCTCCAAATCTTTTAACAGTGGTAATGGTCTATTCGACCAATGATTGACACTTTTCAACGCAATACTTTGATTCTGTATTCGTTCTAATTGTAAAATAAATGGATAAATTTTCTGTTCAATCCATTCATTAATTGTATAATTATCAAATATTTCAATCATAGCATCAACAGCATTACGTATCAATGATACAGTACCATGATAGATTCTTGGTAAATCACTAATCAATTCATCAACCCGTAATGGTAAACTATAATTATGTCGTATATTATAATCAGTCATCCAACCTTTATGCCGTCTTGTTGTTTTAACGAATTCATCAACTTCATTCTCCATATAATTTAAACGATAGATTAAACGAAACAATGCTTGGCCTGGAAACATGCAACGTCCCAATTTATCCCATAGAAATGGATCCGTTTCTAGATTAATAAATGGTATATTATTGAACGTATTCTGTGGACAATTCAATAATGATAGGAATTCATGTTTTAATGATGCATTAAAATAACCATGTGTTACAGTTGTTAAACATAGACTCAACGATGGTATTGAAACTGGTAATAATTCACATAATACAGCAAAATGATCATAACGTTGCCAACCAGTTATAACAATCCCCTGGAAACCATTACGGAAATTCTTCTCTTGTTGCGACATCACATCCAACCATCTCAAATTATTTTCTAAATGTCGTCGTGCATCCGGTATCGAAATTGTTTCACCAAAAGCACCCTTAAATGCTGATGCTGTCCATACTGTACGAAAGATCGTTGAATATTTATCCCATACGGGTGGTTGAACGAAACGATAAATATCCTCAGCATACACCCATACCATTGGTTCAACTAAATCACCCAAATTAGCTTCAACTAAACTTTGTAATGATAAATGACGTAACATATCATCCCATATGATTAGATGTAATTTTGGATATAAATCGTGGATTTTTTTAACAACATTTTGAATATGTTTTAAAAATATCGTTTCATGGAATTCCAAACGGCAAATCTCACATTCACCCATTTGGAATACTTCATCACAGCCAATGTGAAGGTACTGGGACTTTGGGTGAAATGCCATTACCTAAACAATCAATTAAATAATCAATTTTCCTTATAAATAAATTAATAAACGTCAATTTCAACCGACTTGTTTGACCATTTCCTTGATGAAATCAATTGAAGCATTTCGATTCGGACACAATGCTTGCGGACTACCAGGTACTTCTCGTAAATGACTAAATTCTTTATGTTTCAATGCAAACTCAACATGACCAAATGTCTGTATTAATGGTATCACTTCTAAATATGATTTATCAGCATATTCTAAGATTTCTTTGATTTGTTCGGATGTATAAGCGTTTTTTGCTGCAATAGCTTTTAAAGCACCAGTATATGGAAACATATCTTCATATTCTACAAAAACACGAATTAAAACAAGGTTTAAAGAGAATTTTGAAAAATATTAACCCAATAGAATGCCAGTAGCTCCCATATTACGGATTAATGGGAAAATTCGTTTGAAAAATTGCGGTAATGGTGGTGCACCTTTTAAATCGAAATGCACAATCCGTTTCTTCGGTATATAAGGGTGAATTGGATCTAAATTGACGTAAGGTAGACCTAATTGTTGATCAGTTTCTAAATTGAATCGTTTATTGACAATATCATTATGTTGTTCTAAACTATTCTCTGTTGGATTTCTGATCGATTCTATTGATGGTTTTAGATTATTTCCAACGAAGTTTATACTTTGTTGTTGTCGTTGTTGTTGTTGTTGGGAGAGACTATCTGCAATTACTCTTGCATTATCAACTTTCTCCTCCACTTTGGCATATTGAAGCCCAAATATTATTAATGTTAATAATGTGAATGTTAATAATACAGCTGATTTCTTCCTCCATGCAGTTAATCCCAAACGGTTCACATAATTGGTCATTGTTTTTCTCGTTGGTTTTTTCTCTTCTTTTCGGTTCAATTCAGTATAAATTTACAACATATCGTACAATTCCAGACAGTTATTAATGAACGTATAGGGTTTTTTATCAACATTTCATTGATAAATTCAATAAATTATTTACAAATCTTTGTTGACAACAAAAATATCAACAAAGAACTAGATTATTGATTATATTAAACTTGAAAATCAAATCACTGATACTAATCCATATAAAAATATACGAAAATCGATTCAATAAAGAGAGAATTCGAAAATTTTCCAAATTTTCATTGAAATCTTACAATATTTTTGAATTTTCTTTCCAAAAAAAAACCTACAAAATTTAAATCGAATTTGTGATAAGCGTAATTGACAGATGATAAGGTATCGGACGTAACTTTAGACACACCACCTAGTGGTGGTTTATCGAAACATACGCCCAAAAAATTAGCGCCATCTTTTCGCATATACAAGAATTCGAATTTTTTATTAATAAAAGATGCAATAATTGTTGCTAATTTTGCGATTTCCTTTAAATTAAAATCATGAAATATCGACATAAATATTGAACATGAATAATTATCTACGTAATGTTGGACTTTGTTTGAATGATGTTTTACGCAACGTGCTATGATGCAAACGAAGCTTTAGTTAGTGTAACAAATGTTATACAGTATGTCCCATAGAAAAGGATACCTTTATTGCAGGCAGTGAAAATATATGAAAAGCACAGCCAAACCTACTCTGGCCCAGGGGAAAGATAAGAAAAGACGTCTTTAGCTGACAACAGAAAAAAACGGCACTACCTATACCCTTTCTACAGTTCTACTTCATTAACTCTTCGCATCAAGCTGTGGTGCAAACTGAGCTTCTACAGTACAGGCGCCGTTATACAGTATGTCCCACACAAGCGGGCCCCCTGAGTATAAAAATATGAATTATTTAACAACAATTTTATTAAATGAGTAAATATTAAATACAATATTGTGGAATGTTTATGTGAGATCTACAAAGTCTACTATCAGTGAGATTATTTACTAACAGTCACATTTTGAGGTACAACTAATTCATTAGTAACATGTTCCCAAGCATTTACAATTGTTTGATAATATTCGATTTGTTTATTAGCAAAATCTAATAAGATCTTCTTTAAACAGTGTTGTTTTTCAATTTGCCAATGTTGTAAATCACTTCTTAATGATTCATTAGCACATTCTAAATTATCTTGATTGGCTTCAACTTTTTTTAATAATTGTGGAATATGTGTACCTATATTATCAAGATTATTATTATTATTTATTGATTGTATTACAGAGAATTACCTAATTTTTCTAATTTTTCATCGTAACTTGTCTGTTTCCATAATGAGAAACCAGCAGCCACCGATTGTTGGGACGGATTATTATGTGATGATGCAATCAATTTATCTTTTTCAATATGTCGTTTATTTAATTCTTCTAATGAATTTTCATATGCACATTGATAACTTTCACGTTTTTTGATTGTTTCTTGTACAACATCGATATATTGAAGGAAATCACGTATTGGATTACCAATTATTGTTGAATAACTTTGTACTAACATATTTTGTGCTGCCATATTACGTTCAATTGCATTACCAATACTTTGTAAATGATCAATTAATTCCGGTTCAATTAATGACCATACGGTAAATATTGGATAGAAATTGTTTAATTCAATTATAAATTCACTACGTTCTTTATTGATACGACTGGAAATCTTTTCAATTGATAGTAATTTTTCCGATAAATTCATTAAATAGATTTTGGTTTTATCAAATTCGATATGACGATTTTTCAATGCTGTATGTGTTGAATTTGAATGACTTAATGTACGAATTTTATTATCTGGACTAGTTCGTTGTCTTCGATGCAAATTAAAATCCTAAATAACAATAATAATATCAATTATAATTCGAAAAAAAATGAAATAAACTTACAGGTTGTTTGGCTGTTAGAAATATTTTAAAATGTTCGTTGCAACTCAAAATTGGATGATTTACAATACGTGTTATAAATACATTTAAAGCTTTCATCCTGAGTAATATAAAATCTTTAGAATAACGATCCAATTGACCGATTAACGAATGTTTGCCAGGTAAAGGCTGAAAATTCCATACAAATACAATTAATTTAAATTTTCCACAAACTAGCGACTATTTCCAGTCAAAATAGGCAATTAATCAAGAACGTAAGTCGTTGATTAAATTGCATGTAGAAAAAAACATTGGATTAATAATGAATTAGTTATACTTGCATTCACTATTTTTTGTTTCAAATCCATCCTAACCTATACATAAGTGTCAAATGTCAACTTCAATAAAGTATGGATCAAGTTACGCTATACGCCCTCAGCCCATTGCCTATCTTGACTTGAAATAGTACACTCGGTATATCAATTAAAATACACAGAATGTCCCAGTTACTGGAATGCAAACTAATTATTTATAAAATCAGGAAAATGACTAGTTTGTAGCTTGATTAGGTAAAACCATAAATGAGTCATGGTAATGATGGGTCGAATTCAATGAGACATTCTGTTTTGATAGTACTGAAGATGATAATTACAGGCACAATACAGAATGGATGGCATTCGATTAATTTCTGTCGTAACCATATAAAATCATTATAACGTCTTCTAACAATATATTCATTATCTGAATATTCGATACGTGCCACTTTTGTTGTTATACGAAATGTTATATAAGTTTCTAATGTTTCTAAATGTTTTTGTGGACTATCAATTTTTACACATAAATCCGAATTTTCATCCATATTCAATTCGGATAGATTTTCAATATCTTGAATTGTTGAGAAACTATCTAGACTAGGTGATTGCACCTATTAATCAATAATAAAAGGGAATATCAATTATACATTAAATAAAACAATATTAAACAGATTAAAAAAAAAAGTAATCCCTTACAAGAGAATTATCAATAGAACCATTACCACTGCATATACTTGATCTATCACAATCATGATGTTCTTTTAGTATTGATGAGATTTCTTTACTTTCAGTCACTACATCTAAAACTGCTGATGTATTACTAGTCATTATTATTGATATTCTCCAATATTATCTAGAAAAAATCAATCTTTTTATTAACCCTCTAATCCCTATTTAATTTAAGGTTAGAAAATGATTAAATGTAGGCCAAATGGGGCGTAACTTGTGATGTTGGTTGCATATCTGCACTAGACAACCACCAACATCACTCATAGTTTTGCTATTGGCCATTAGATGGCACCCGCGTAATATTTAGTTCGATTATTAGTGGAAAGATGGCGCTGCCTTTGCAACCAACATTGAGAAATAATACACTAAATCAGTACCAACATACTTTTGAGTTCCACCACCGGTCACTAGGTGGCGATAGTAGGATTAGTAATTCAGAGAAGTGGGAAATTTAAAATATAAAACAAACTGAAGGTACTCCAACTACCCACATCTTCGGCTATTCATATTCTAATTAGCTTGTGAATGATCAATAATAGTTGTAACTTGTAACAATTGCAATGTTGGTAAATATTTGAATATTGAAATTTAGTACAGTCCACCTCCGGTTCGGCGCCATCCGACTCGGCGCCACCTTCACCTAACGCCTACTGTGACAAAACTATAAGGATTAAAAATCACCTATATTAATCCGGAATAGGAATTTTGCTCGAAACAATGCCACCACCGCCAGCTGCCCACCGCTAACCGATAATAATAAAAAGAGTACAAATGTGCCTTTTTAGCATTACATGCAGTTCCGATGTGACGCCATAGAAAGAGATAGAAGCAAATTTCTGTTTATCTGGTAATGTAAAATGTAATATCTGCAGTAGTCAAAACAAAATAAGTAATTTTTGCATTGTTTGTCGTCAGTAAATATTACTTTGCACCTTCAGAAGGTATGTGTGGAAAAAATTAGAATGTTTGGCCCTTTCCTAATTTACATACCTATTTTTGTTTTTAAGAGTTATATGTGAAAAATGGTAAATAGAGCATCGTTAAATATTGGTGAGAAAAGGGCAATATGCGAATATAAGGACCAACATCCCAAAGCAAGTCATCAAAGTATTGCCACTCATTTTTCATTACAATGGGCGAAATCAATTAGTCGACGATGTATTGGAGATATTCTTAGTATGAAAACAAAATGGGAAGATGCAACTCACTTGTCGGCAAAAAATCTAAAAGGTGCTAGAAATAAAAAATTAGAAGACGTTCTAATGCATTGGATAGCACAAATGAATTTAATGAATGGTACAGTTACTGATGAAATGATTAAAGAACAGGCAAGATGTTTTGGAGAACAAATGGGTATAACAGATATGGGTTATAGTAATGGTTGGTTGCGTCGATTTAAATTACGCCATAATCTGATACAACAGACAAAACGTGCGACTGGAGAAGTAGGTATCGGCATAGATGAAGAAGGACGATCAAAATTTGCAGAAATCATAAACGAATATAATCTCAAAGATGAATACAATACGGATGAAACTTTTTGCAGACAACCTGACAGAACTATATCACCCGGACCACTAACGAGTTGCAAGAAAATGAAAGAGGAAATTACGGTAAGACAAATGGGGGCGCCGAATCGGAGGTTGACTGTAATTTAACTCTTTAGATTAGTAACAAACGTTCAAGTAGCGATATACATTCCTTACGTCATTCCCAGTCAACGCCTAATTGACTAAATTTTGTAGATCGCACATATAATTCCATATAATTTCTAATCATAATCATAGCTTCTTGCCGGGGAACTTGTAACATTCCTTCCCATTATGACAATAATAGGAGTGTTCCAGTAAGAATCTGAAACCATCAGACAAGATGGATCAGAGGCACGCGCATGACTAATTTGAGCTTTCCTGATTCTTACTGGAACACACCTAATATGATGCTATATTTCAATGACTTACAAACCAGGATGGTTACAATAAAAATATTTGTTTATATAGGATGTTCTTGATATGGACAAGGACCCATTAGAAACTAGTAGTAGTCAGTCAACTTGTAGTAATTATTCTATTGAACGAGAAAGCAAACCTAATGGCAATCAAGGAACAAAACGAAAAAAATCAGAAAAACCATGTAAGACAACAGTATGGAAAGAAGATTGTAGTGATGATGAACATAGTGCATATGGTTTTACAGTGGCGGCAAAATTACGAAAGATGACCGATAAGCAAAGATTATTTTGTGAAAACTTGATCAATCAAGCCCTATTTCAGGGATCATTAGGAAAACTAACCGAATCTTCAACAATTACATCTGGTGCTTCTCCTACCAGCAATGTACAGAGTACGTATAGAGAAATTAGTAAAGTAGAGGTACACTAGGTACCTGTTGGTTTTTTTTTTGCAACTTAAATTTACAAATGGCTAGCTAGCAAGTTGAATCGGTCTCATAAATTACACGTCATAGCATGAAAATCAGATATATTTTTGTATTTAGTGGACGCATTAACGGGGTTCTACTGTAGGCTAAGCGAGACCTGACTTGTATAGTTGGTTGCATAACGTGCAGCGTATAGTGTTTTTACATACCTTATGTTGGTCACATTGTTTTTGTGTCATTTTTAATTTTTTGTTGTCATGTTTTTGTGATTTTTATCCATAGAGAAACTAAACTCTAGTTTCTCTATGTTTTTAATGGTGTTTATTGTCACAATTCGATATCGTTTTTTGTGTAAAAGTGTGTGGTTTTTTGAAAGTGTTCCCATAATATCGTATTTGTTTTGAAAAAATGGCCCGAAGTAAACGAAAATCACCAAATCCAAAAAAATCATCAAACACCAGCGGTGCAAAGCACCAATCAAAAACTATGGCTGTATGTATATCGAATAAAACTTTCAATGTTAATTATACAACAATAAAAAGTATTAAACGGTTGCAAGTATCAACAAAGCTTTGTGTACCAAAGTTGCCCTTTTCACGAGTTCTACGTGAAATATTACAAGAGCGTTGTCAACATCATGATGTACGAATGCAATCAGCCGCTATATTAGCATTACAAGAAGCTGCTGAAGCATACATTGTTGGTATATTTGAAGATGCTAATTCCTGTGCTGCACATGCTAGACGTATCACGATTCGACCTGATGATATGAGACTTGTCATACAATTACGCTCCATTGCGGGTGTTAATTATTGAAAGGATATTTTTTTTCAATACTTTGTTTTCTATTTATATTATATAATAATTTTATATTAATAAAGATGATTCCCGACAAAATTTGACGGCTGTCAAAACTTCAACATAACCCTATTTTTTTGTAACCAAATGTTAAAAATCTTTATATTTTTCGAAATATTAGGCAATTTTTTTCATTTTTTCTTAGTTGTTCAAATATTTATTATAAAATTTGTATCAATAAAGATAAAATCTAGTTTATCATTTGTTGTGTCAATAATTGAACATAACCTCACATTCCCTTATCAGAGAATCTGTGCTAAGTCACAGATTTTCAATGATGAATTTTGAAAATTTGTGTGAATTCTTCGAATCTATACGCAAATTGAAAACCTTATCAGAGAAAACACAAAAAACTCGAGAATTTTTGAAAAATATTCGAATAAATCCAATTCAATGTTATCAAATTTTAAGGTTAATTCTACCGAAATTAGATCGTGATCGACAAGCATACAGAATCAAAGAATTGAAAATTATCAAGATTCTAATACGAATGTTAAGTTTACCGAATGGAAATGATAAGAATTTGCTATTAAAATCATCAACAATACCAACAAAAGATTTCGGTGAGATTTTGTATACGGTTTTGAAAAAATACATTTCTAGTCAAAAAACTGTGTTATCAATTGATGAAATCAATGATTATCTAGATAGAATTGCAAATCGAATATCTGATAATGGTTTAGACGATTTGATATTGGAGATATTCCGGAAACTATCATCAATCGGTACGAAATGGTTCATACAGATTATATTGAAAGATTTGAAACTTGGTCTTGGTGATAATACAATATTGAATTGTTATCATGAAGATGGTGCTGGATATTATAATATTAATAATAATTTAAAGAAATTATGCGAAATCTTTCTGGATCCATCACGCAAATTACACGAATTAGAAGTACAAATATTTGAACCATTCCGTCCCATGTTATCGAAACGTTGTGATGCAATCAATTTCAAAAAATGCTTTCCCGACACAAAAACCTTTACAATTGAGAATAAATTCGATGGGGAACGATTCCAATTACATATGGACCAGTTGACATTTAAATATTTCTCCAGGAATGGTTATGATTTTACAACAACATATGGGCAAAATTACAATACTGGTATATTTACACCATTATTACAGGATGTTTTCAATACAGACTTGCAACGTGTTATATTTGATGGTGAAATGATGTTATGGAATAAAAAACTGGCACAATTCGGTTCGAAAGGGATGAAATATGATGTGAAAAAACTGACCCCAACCAGTAATTATCAACCCTGTTTTTGTGTCTTCGATATCTTATTATATAACGATAAAATCTTAACAAATCAACCATTCAAGATACGACTAAATCATCTAAAAAAAGCTATCAAACACCCAATTAACGGTGTCATTATGATCAGTCATATTGATTATGCTAAGACCCGACAAGATATCATTGATGCCTTAAATCAATCCGTGGATCGTAATGAAGAAGGTATCATCTTGAAAGATCCTGAATCGATTTATAAATGTAGTGACCGTAATTCGGGTTGGTTTAAAATGAAAATGGAATTTTTCGATGATGTTATCCATGATTTAGACCTATTGGTAATGGGTGGTTGTTATGGTGCCCATAAAAGGATTAATTCATTTTTTGTTGGTATCTCATCTGGACCGAATACTTATCTATCATTGAGTCGAATCAGTTCTGGATTGACTGATGAACAGATTGATTTATTAACAACAAAATTAGTAAATGATGGTGGTGATTTTAAAGAGTTTGCCACAAAATCTGAGGGTAAATTACAATTTGGTCGTGAGACACCTGATCGGTATATAGAACCGGAAAAATCATGTTTATTACAAGTACGTGCCAGTGAATTGATTCGTACAACAAATGATTCAATGAAAACACCGTATACTTTACGATTTCCAAGAGTCTTATCATTACGTACTGATAAGCCAGTCGATGAATGTTTAACAATGAACGAATTATTAGAATTAACAAGACAGAATAAAGCTGTAATTAAATTGAATAAACGACACATAGAACTGGATGAGATTCTAGTTAAATCGACTATGAATAAAAAACGAAAAACTATAACACCAATTATTATTACAAAGAATTTGGAGAATTTGGGCAATTTTCTGGAAACTAAAAAATTCTATGTATTATCCGGTGATGATAATTGGAAAACTGATGATATCTGCAATTCAATTAAACGTGCTGGTGGCCAATTAGCTTATTATCTACAACCCGATATTGATATTTGTTTATTATCAAAAATTGATAATAAATCCATAAATCTAATCAAACGAATCAATACATTCGATATAATTCATATAAATTGGCTGCGTAAAGTATTAGAAATGAAACAATTATTACCATATCAACATGAGGATGTCTTTAAAATTGGCCACAATTTCAAATCCGATCTAACTGATAATGTTGATAAATTTGGTGATTCATTTATTGACCCCACAACAATCACTTCATTACAACAAACATTTAATCGAATCAATCAACAACAGAATCAATCGATTAATTGTAATAATTCGATTATATTTGATAAGAAATTATTTAAATTTGAGAATTTTATTGGATATTTTGATGGTTTTCAACGGATTAATGATATCAATTCTGGGCAAATTTATGATTGTTTAACTGATCAAATACAGTTCAAGTATTATAAAGGGACTGTTAGTGAGATGCTTGATGCAAATGTTAATTTAATTATCATTAATGATGATAAAAGGAAAAGTTTAATTTTGGAATTTTTAAATAATATTGGAGGGAAATGTCAGTCTGATGTTCAAATTGTTGATAGGAGTTTTTTATATGATTTTAATTGATTTTTAAACGCGTTTATTATTATTTTATCTTATTTATCTTCTTTTTTTTTAAAATATGATTTGTTTTAAAAACGTATTTTACTATTTTAACTATAAGGTCAAGTTGTATATAATTTTTTATATAATTAATTATGATTTTAAACTCTTTTAGCTATTTTTTTAAGTAAGTTTTACTTTAAAATATCATTGTAAAGTTACTTGAATTTGAGAAATTGAAAACTATTATACTCGAAAGTTATCTAGTCTTTCAAAATTTTCGTATTTTGAATTTTAAACAGTAACATCTTTTCGACAATAAATGTCTCAGCTTTCAAAAGATTGATTTTTTTTTAGGCCTGTTATAAAGATTCCCAAATTTCTTACGTTATATGGCTTCTTTTGACTTTTAACCACGACATGAAGTCGGTATACCTACCACCATAGATCTGTTAATATATACATGGATGGAGTGTTGTATATGTTGAGTACGGGAGAGAACTGACTCCAA
>JAZBHA010000512.1:44823-60023 GCA_037464855.1 Iselma pallidipennis | reverse complement strand
ATGATGATAATAATGATGATGATGATGATAGTTGGAAACTGGCATATTGACTGATATGTAGGGAATTGTGTTAAATGGAAATTTTGATTGTAACGATTTTTAATCATTCAAGATTAGCAGTAAAGTGGAAATTTGTAATAGAAACAAAAACCATATAGGAAATGAAAACTACATGGAAATTAGAAAAGTTTATTTAATTTAAATTAATATCCTTGGTCATATAAAGCTGTATAGTAATCACATTGTGTCTTATCACCTGATTGAGATGTGGTAATACTACATAAATGACGTTTTTTACAATTATCATCACATCCGCCTATAATACCACTATCACCATTCCGATAATAATAACTGAAATAATAATAATAATAAAAAAATGATGATCACAATTATTGGAAATATACCGGAAATATGTATCCAACAGTGAACGATCTTGTAGCATTTTTGGTGGGACTTTAGCAACTTCCTTTGCTTGTAAATTCTCGATACCATAAGCTTCTCGAAAACTGTACAACGGATACCATTCTGGTAATTCCGATGGTTGTGAATTTGCCAATGTTAGATTAAATGTCCATTCTACTGTATCTAAAACGGTCTAAAAAAAATTTTTTTACTAATACTTCCTTTTTATAAACCGTATGTTCCACCGAAATTTGCAGAAGGTACAAGTTTACTGATCGCGATAGAGAGAAGTTCACAAAAACAATCAATTTGACACCCACTCATTGCACCATTTGGCACTATGACAGATAAGATTCCCGCAGAAAAAAATCTGCACACAGAACTAACAAATCTTTTTTTGTCAAAACCAAATTTCGTTAAATTAATGACACAATTCGGTGGAACACATGGATCATGTTTCATGAAATATTACAAAAACTGTTTGATCAACATTGTAGATCCTATAACTTGGATTCGAGTCACTGTACGGTGTTACTGAAGCACCATTAAAAGCAACACTAATTGGATCTAAAATATCTGAGCTGTTGTAATAAATATGGAATTCATCACGATGTGTATGTCCATGAAATTGTGCCGTAACTGTATTTGCGAATCTATCAAATTTTTGTTTTTTTTTAATAAAAAAAATCAATCTAATTTTTTATTTAAAAACCTCTCAATAATTCGATGATACTCTCGACTCCAAACATGTAAACAATCACTATTCCCAGTTGGTACATGTGCTAAAATATGTACACTTTCATTATTTCTCTCAGCTTGTTGTAATACATCGACTAGCCATTGTAATTGCTCGAATGGATCAATATTATCATGTACCAACCACCAATTAACCGTATAACAGATATTACCATTCAAACCGACGATTCTAAAACCTGATCGTGGACTAACTGTATAATATCCGCCTTTTAGAATCGTTTCACGTGTTTCTTCACCAAGCCATGGTGTCCATAAATCAGCAGCTAATTGAAATAGCCATTTAGTTGATAGTTTTTCATCAACAACATCATCGGGTGCCCAACTAGAATTATCAAAAATGCTTGAATGCTATATTTGCGAAAATATTCTCTTACGTATTCAATGGATGAGGTTCATGATTGCCGAAAACCGGAAATACAACACCGTTCAAATTTTCATGGAAATAATTATAAAGTTTTGTGATATCTCTGGTATTATTTTCAATACTTGTTTGCCATACTCTATGACTAATTATATCGCCCGTATAATAAACGTAAGTATAATTATGTGTATTCACTTGACGTATTGTCTCCTCAACTAGATGCCATGGTGTATCGGCGTTTCGATAATCCGTCCAATAACCGCATGCTGTTTCTTCGGATGATGGTTCACCTTGATCCGTTTGACAACAAATCGGCTCACCACAATCAGCATTACCATTCGGTGTATATAATGGATCGTAATGGAAATCAGATAAATGTAAAATATTTACAGGATCATCTTCAGATGGATTATCCAACTATAAATTTTCGATAAAGTAATATATTGTTTATAAAAAATTCGAGAAAATTTATATTACTTCCGGTCTGTCTATTGAACTTCCACTAGGAATTTCGATCGTCCAGTCAAAATCTTCACTCACCGGACAATTATAGCCTTGCAAAATTGAACCACAAAATCGGTCAGATGTAAGATTTGCCGTATTTTTTGCAATATAAATAAAAATATCCTACAAATTATCCCATAATATAATTAATTGTTTAATCAAGAAATTCTAAAAAGTTGATTTTACTAAATTCAGATCAATGGTACCACGACAAACTCGTTCCTTTTCAATACCAAGTATTCTACAGATAAATGTCGCTTCATTAAGTAATAATTCTCGTGATGCACCTAATTTGATTTCAAGCAAAACTGCATCAACTGCCACCTTACAGAGAGGACAAATTACATTTGAATCATACACAGTTTCCATTTCTTCCATTAAAGCATGTGGCATTTGATAGTTTTTCACAGTATCTAGGAAATAAGTTGGTGCATGTTGTGTTTTAAAATATTCGGTAATTCCATTTTCAATCAATCTCAGATCATCTTCAAAGTTGAAATAATTGATTGTCAATCGTTTGTGTCGAATTATAAGTAAATTAAGTGATAAAACTTACCGTTTTTGTATGGAAAAGCAAAACTTGTAGATAGAAAAATCACAAAAGTTAACAAAACTATTCGCGACATCTTTTTGAAGACAAAGTAAGTCATGTCAGTAGTTTTATATTAGATACTATTGTTATCACCAAATTTGCACAAATTTATAACAATTGTTATCTCAAAATTTAAATATAAAGATTGCGATTTTTAACATTCCTATTATCTTTTTAATATAATTAAACAAAATAATAATCAGATGAAATTTCAAGTGTTTTGGATGTAGCTTTTGTTTTATATATATTTAGTACTTTTGTTTTAATGATTAGAATCAAATAAGATCAACTCAAAAATATCATAATATAAGAGACTGACCTTCTTTTGTCGTAATTTGATAGCTAATTTCAATCGATTGAGATGCATCCGATCACCATGTTCAAAAGCCGGCCCGGTTGGATCATGATTCAATAACACTTCCAATTCATAAGAGCTTCTTGTGTGGTCGAGAAGTGCCGTTGCAAAATCCTGACACTGTTTCCTCAATTCTTGATATTCACTTTTGAATTCATGCTCTAGAAAACTCAGTCTGTCCGAAAACAAAAAAAAAAAAACAGAATTGTTTGTGTTACAGATGTGTCTGTTTCTTGACACAAACAACTAACGGAAAAATAAAAGACTGACTCGTTTTCCATTATTATCATTATTATTATTATTTTTATTTTGCATTTATATGTGTTGTATATAAATTCACGTTTTTTTAGCTCACCTGCGCAATTCCCATGATAATTCAAATGCTGTTAGAATAGGATCTTTAGAAGATAGAGCTATCAAGGAAGGTGATGCCAATGCCCTATATGCGTTTATCCGACTCCTTGAATGCCTTAGGGAATCTTCCATACGAGAAGTGACACACTCGTCGCAGCCACATCTGTGTATTATTATTATATAGAAAAAAAAGAAGAGAAAAAGATGGAAACGTAATTTTAAGATGTTTGGTATAAGATGATAGCATATGTCTAATATTAGAGAAAATTTCCAGAGAGAATATCTCAACAAATAAAATAAATTGCAACTGTGGTGGATGCGCCGGGTGAAAATCAATATATTAATAGTTTAATTATATAAAAACATTACGATATAATTAGTTTTTGGGGGAATTAATCCAAAGTTAGCTGCCAAAAACGTCCTCGTTGACAATGACTTTCCTCTGAATCGCACCAATTCTATTCTATGTCGTTGTTTAAATTTTAATTGAGTTATTTCGGTGAACAGAATTAATTAAATTTTATTTATAGAGGAAAAAAACGCATGAAAAGTGCGCTTAACAAGATTCATCGCTTTTGCCCATCAATTTGAATTGTAAATGAATAAAATAAATAAAGAGGAACTGATTCATGATTTGAATCACTCTGAAAGCTCGTGGAATTGCAGTCTGCAATACTATCTGATTGAAGAGGTATACATATTCTAACTATAAATTTGAAAGTGGAGTGTTGCACTTTATTGCAATTCTTGTATCAATTTTAGATTGTTTTTTAAAAACATAGTTTGACTGCAAAATGGGACATTTTTGTGTCTCATTGTCATCATTTTCATATTTACCTGACGTCGTGCGGCATTGGTAAAGTTGCACCTCGATCCAACAAAATTTTGATAATCTCGTAATTGTCACGATGTGCTGACAATATCAGTGGTGTAATATCAGGAGTGAAAGTTGCCGTATCTGGTGGTAAAGCCTCCCAACTCTAGAGAGATAAGAAAAAGAAAGTTTTCAACTTAAATTTTTTTTTCCCCACCCATCAGCCGAGAAACAGCAGGAAGCAAGAAACTTACATGTGGTTCACCTAGTTTATGTATGGTTTCTTCATGATCTAATAAAACTTCAACAGCCTCAACAAACTCTTCAGAGATTGCATGCAATAAAGCATCTTTCGTTTCAACTTTATGTTCAATGAGTAGTTCAACCATTTCCAAATTTTCGTTGTCAATTGCCATAAGTAGAGCACTCCGGCCTAATGGGTCGACACAATTTATGTTGATGTAGCCAGTCTCTTCCGCCTTTTGAAGCATTCTGTAAATAGCGAAAGAGGCGATTCAAATTGGAAATTATTTAACTCAATATTCTCCATAGTCGGTACAAGTTAATAATAAATTGTGTGGTTTTCATGGAATTAATTGGTTTTCTGACCAAAAAAAATCCAATTCAGAATATAATCTCAAAGTCTGGTACGATCTGTGAATCTGAGCTTTCATTCAATAGGATTTAAGAGATAATTCCAGGTCATTTCTTCACTGATAGATTATTGATCAAATGTTAGATGGTTACTTGAACGATTGTATTTGAGCAACAATAGAGGGAAAAAGTATTTTTAACACCGCCGACTGTAGAAAACTCACCATTTCTTCAACGAAATTCACACACACCATTCTCTTTCTTTTCAAAGTTTATTTCTTTTCTTTTCCAATTTACCATTCAGCTACTAGTGAAAACGTATTGAAAAACATTGCTGGTGAACGAATTTATTTGCAAACTTCAATTCTGATCGATTCGAAGAGGAAAAACTTGTCCCAGTGTTTGAATATCGTTATCGTGTAAGAACTTCAATGTTTACAATGTTCGATTTAGATCACGACAACATGTTGTATGGAATCGAGAATGTTGAAAAAAGGCAACATAACAGATAAATGAAAAATAGAAAAACATTCTCATCCCTATATATATGACGCAAATAAGTAACAACAACAACAACTCCGGGGGTGGTGATATGATGCTAAAGGAATTTCTCTAGAAAATTTTCTAGATAATTTATTGTATGTCACTGTAACAACTGGCTCTTTATTATTAATATTTCATTATTGTTTTTAAATGGAGTTGAGAGAAAATCCTCTTGGTTATATATATTGTAAACAAGTCAGAAACATCGGGCGATGGAGACGATAAAATCTGATTGAAAAGGCCACTATTATATTGAAGAAAACTTTCTACAAATGATTGCCACAAGATTCTTCTAAACAACAAATAATAGATTTGTTACTTTTATTACGAAAAGTTGTTAAATATAAATCAACTAACTAAATTTATATCAACTAACAGCTGGCACGTGAGTCAAATAATATGTTCCATTTTCTTTCTATTCTCTACGTTTTCATATACGTTTTTTTTTCTTCCTTTAGCCGACAACGGAAACAAAAATAAACGAGCTCTATTGTACTCACATATCTGACTTTACGGTAGGATTACAGTATTTTTCTGAAACATTGTCTCTGTTCAATTTCATACAATTTTACGATTGTTGTTGCATTGTGTGTGATTGTGCACATTTGACAATTGCGTTCTAAATTACGAAACAAATATTGGAACGACGTACCTTACAATTATCTTTACAGGAAACATATAAACTATAAATATTAGTTAATAAACTTTCTAGTGATTCTAATCGTGATAAAATACGAATAGAATTCTATAAATTCCACAATATAGAAATGGATGGAATTGATAAAACGACCTTTCTTAGTTTGGGTAGAAGATGGTTGAGGAAAAAAATTGATAAAAAGTATATTAAAATGAATTGATTTTCAAAAGGATCTTTTATCTTCTCAAGAGACTGTACACGTGAATTCAATCAATATTCGAGCAAAAAAATGAACGAATTTATAGCTCACAGAACTAACTGAACTGTAAAACAACACCTGCATATTACCGAACTTCCATTCAATTTATTAAATCCAACAATAAATAATTTAAAGTCTATTTTTCTTTATCGTTACTATTCTATATAACAATCAAAGGGTATTGTAAAACTTACCGTCTCGTTGATGCAACATCACCACGTTCAACTGCTAAAAGGAACTTTTTCTCTTCTAGAGATAATTGTGCAATTTCCTGATGTGGTCGTATTACATTCTCTTCTTCCATCATGCCATGGATGCTGTGTCTCTATTTTTAACAAAACCAAAAAGAAAGAATGAAAACGAACAAGTAATATTACTCCTGTTTGTTTTGTTTTAATGAAAAATTAACAACGAACGGAAATAGACAACGATCTATCATCACATATATAGTTGCAGGTTAATTGGATTAAATGTGTGATGATTATAAATGTAAACATTTTATTCTTGTTGCGATCATGGGATATTATTATTCAAAAAAAAACTAACAACACAGAAATCAATCAATGTGTTTATAATAATAATGTGTTGATGATAATGATGTCCAGGAATTTGACTCATTTATCGATTAAAACAAGTTTGACCGATATTAATGATGGAATTAATACAGAACTGGTTTAACAACAACAATAAAAATCATAAAAATACATACAACTTTGTGAATGTATGTAGATATAAACAATTTATTTATAGGATAATTCCGATTTTATTTACATTTAGATCGGCGTCATTGACGGCTTCGTAAAGTGAACATCTATTATTATTGTCTAACGTCAAAATAAACTCTATTCGAATATATTAGGTTTTTTTACGATTACAGGAATGACCAATTCCAGTAACCAACAAATTAACAACAATTGTTTCAATTGTAATTACAATTTTCCTGTAATGTAATTTATAATTTAGACAACAACACGAGATAACATCAAGTCGATTGCATTTCTATTATCCTTGACAGGTTTCAGGATAGACAAGGATTAGACGTCTACATGTCCAATATAAAGACCGATTAATATTCTAACATATATTTTAACACAACTTTGTTCTCCTCTCCACCTTTAGGAAACAGTTGGTCGTTTCAAAACTTCAAATATACGGTATACAATCATAAGACATTTATAAATTGTATTGGACACCCAAAAGGGCTCATTACTAATTCACAGAGTTCAAGGATCCTTAAGATCAATTCCTTAGGGAATGATTTTCAGAAATGGCTTTACAATGACAATGGCTCCAACAAATCTATTGAAGAGCCAACGATTAATTATGGTGGAGGCGCCGGGTCAGTACCCTTCCTGTAATTATATTTCAATTTCTTGCGACATATTTTTTTTAAATAAATCACTTGTTTATTGTAAAAAGTATTGAATTTTTCATATTCTGAATTTGATAATCGTATTTTGAACTTCAGTCGAATTGAGTTAAGAACAACTTGAAAAGTTTTATGTAAAACTCTCAGGAGTATTGCTATCAGAAAACGCGAATTTCCCAGCAAATCTATAGAGAATTTCCTATTTTATCTAACATTAGTATCAATAATAATATTGATAGTAATAATAATAATAGATAGGAGATTTTCAATTATAATCAATGAAATTTACAATAAAGATAAAAAGTAGTGTTTACATAATTTTAAAAAGTGTCGTTTTATAATTAATTGCATCATTAAATTTAATTAAAATTGACTTCAATGAAAGAGAACTGTTTTTCTGGAATGTATTCATCACTCAGACTGATAATTTACAGTTTTTCAAAAATTAGTTAAATGACTTCTTGAGATTGAAATAACATCAGGTAAATTAAATGATATTATTAAGTTTCATGTGGAATCGTGATAATTCTATTGAAATGTGACAATTAGTTGGAGCTTTACATTTATCTAATCAACCAACATCTGGGGGGAGATGAATAGATTTCTAAGAACGAAAAATCAGAATAATAGGTCGTATGATTGTAAAACAACCAATTCAGCTACTTGAACAACTGATTTTATAGATCCTGAATATAAGATTTAACACAATTTCAGATTCTGAATAATAACCTTAGATAGGCGTAAAATCTTCGTTCGTTCGTTCGTCGCATTCTCTCTGTTTTACTACGTCACAGAAATTCGAGAATGATTTAAATTCAGTTGTTGTTAGATGATTCTTGTTAGGTTTCTCCATTTTATGATTATTAAATTTTCTATTCAATTTTCAGCGATGTTTATGTCAGAATTTCATCAATTAAAATTGCAAATTTCAGGAACACGCCCTATATACATCAACATCAACAACGGAAAATTGGATAATATCGAATAGTTCCTGTATATTCATGTATGCTTTCAGATTGTTCTACAAAAGACGAAAACTGAAAATGGACCTAAAGTGACTTGCTGAAATATTCACAGCAACGGTTTTTGTATCAACAATCAAGAACAATATAAAGTCTGTAGGTAAACGAGAAATAATCGTCTCTCTCTCTGCCTAGAAACTTAGTTTAATATTGAAATTTATGGATCGTATGTGATACAAAACATAGTTATCGAGATTGTAATTAATTCCTCGGAAAAAACCCGCACAATTACAACAATGTCAACATTTCAATTATATATACCACGATTGGAGTGTTTGTCAATAGTTGGATTTCTAACTTTGTACTATAATTATACTAAACCATTTGTAAAATTTACATTTAAATTAAAGTGGAAATCGTTGCGAAAAACATATGGAAACAGAAAACTCTGAGCGTGAAAAAAAAGACGTTATTTTTTTAGGATAATTTGCTACCAATTCCCATACCGTTTCAACTAGCTAATTTAAATGTATGTACGTTCACTGACATCGAACAATTAGAACAAAAAGACTAATCGTGTTAGGGCCGCACACAAAATGGAACAGGTAATTACCTTAAACAAGTCGTCGTCTTTAATGTAAAGGCAGAAGTGCAGGACGAGAGAGAAATGGATGTAGAATGAATTTGAAATAGAATAGAACTAGACTTCCTCTATGTAGGGGCTCTGAAGGATTATGCCGGGTTATTGTCTGAATTGGACCTTAGAGGATTTAGTCATGTAACGATGGTACTCAGTCATCGTTCAGTCAGATAGAAAATTCACAGCAACGAAAATATATAGATACAGGAAGTCGGTATAAAAATATTTTAGATAATTTACCTGAACTATATTTGATATTTAACAGATACATTTTATAGTTTATTGGTATATTTATGGAAAATCGTTTATATATAGAATAGAATAAATTCTTGTTATCATTAGTAACGAGAAGGATGGTCAAAAAAAATCGACTGAAATCCACCATCTGCTCGTTTCTCATGCTTGTCTCCATTCACTAACTGTATTTTCTAGAAATAAAACGATTGAAACTAAACAAAATAGTAGTCGTCTTTTTATACGAAAAATAGTAGCGATTGGAGCCATTTATCGTTTGAAATTGAAACAAAACGAATTTACGACCCTTCTAAATTGTTTCTAATCAATTTACAATTGAGGAACAATTATCTTACATTTATGTTCAAAGAAAATCGATCATCAAAAAATATAATCGTATGTTCTAGAAGTCGATGAATTTGTTCGGACATAAAAGTGTTTAAAAATATCATCTTACCTTAACTTTCTTATCGATCATAGGTTTCTCTAGAAGACATGTAGTAGTAACGATATCATTACGTGGCATATCTATACAGGTGTCGACTGTGCCAGACTTTCCCAAAGATGTTAAACCTGATTCCTTTTCTTCCTCATCCTCACCCGGACTTTCTGCACACAAAACCAAACAGAATCAATATAATACTCCTAGTATATTTTAAATTCATTTTATTTGATATTAAAAACAGTTTTATAAATATAATTGTTGGTTTATTGAAAATTTTAATAACGTAATACTTCCTGTTTGTAATTTTTCTTAAAATCTTATAACATTTTAGATATGTGTTCTGTGTTTTAACTAAAAATTGATACTTTAAATTGGTTCTATATTAAGCATACGTTTCTAGAGAGGAATATAAAAAAGATAGAAATATATATATAGAGAGAGAGAACAAGATAGGGAGAAATGAAAACTCCTGAAGGCGATTCACTCAACATTTAGTAAATAGGATTTCAATATCAATGATTTATTAAAGTTTAGATTTTTTTCAGCTATATTTCCTATCTTTTTTGCTCTTATTAATGAATTACGAAAATTTCGATCTAAAAATAGATCTATCTCACTTTTTGTTTTCTTTAAATTCAAATATAACATCAAATATAAAAAAGATGAATATTTCATACAATTTTTAAAAAAATACTGAAACATATTTTTTTTTTCTAGTATTCAAACACTGAATTACGGTCATTGAAACAAAACAGGCCAAAACTGGAGCATTAAGAAGGACAAATTTCCCATTTCAGTTGTTGAAAGATTGAATTATTTTTATTCCCAGTTTGTTGATTACTTACTTTTCTTGATGAAACACAACATCTTATCGATATTTGTTGTGAATAATGTGTTTCGATCACATTTCCCATTAAAATTCTCCGGAATTATCAATTTTTATTAAATCACTTGCACTGAATCGTACATTTGTAACAGAACAGACAACGTATTTCACGAGGATCACATAGTAACTGAAATATTGCACTGGAGAGGAGATGTATGGAGAGAAAATCTCGTGTCCTGTTTATATGTTTAATACATTCATAAGTTTGGAATAATAAACAAAATCGAAACATTCATGTGCGATTTTCTTTTTTTGATTTTCCATTGGTTTTTCTACAATTTACTATTAATCAATTTAGAATAATTGCAAAAAAATTGAAGTGCTAGAAAAATCTAAAAGGAAAAAACGAAGGTGGAATGATCTGCTCTGCACGAACTAAGTTCGTTAGATTGGAATTGGTGTTTAGTAATGGAAACAGTTTTCGTAGATTAACCGGCGACAATAAAAAACAATTTATCATCAATTCTATTTATTTAGACACACACTTAGATGTTATAAAAGTTATATTATTGGTATTGATTGCATCTCAATTCTCTTCATTTAAGAGAGGAGAAAAAAAAGCAATATTTGCAACATCATCCCAATCAATGATCATAAAATCACACCTACACTTCTGTACACGTGTACAGACATAAAGTTTCTTGATCCTCTACACTTTTTGGTGTGAAATTTTAAAAATTATGACTTCAACTAGAGCCGCGCAATAGATTTGGGCGCCTGTATGCAAGCCGAAGCACAGCATACAAGAGAAATCATTTCCCTTCTACTTCTTAGAATATAGTGCCAAATGACCAGAATTTCAAACGTTTTTGATAAATTATCTGAAAAGCTCTTACAAAATCTACGGAATTTGGCGTCCCATTTGTTGCACATGAGGCAAGGGCAGTGTGGCCCTGTCTCCAACGTGCAATGAAGTTTAATTAGAAATCAATAAATCACTGAATAATGCATCTCAGAATAGTAGGCTCAATGATGTGAGCTAAAGAGATAATGATTTTTTATTTATTGCTTTTTCTAAAGTTATAATTGTGAACGTATCTTGATATTCTGATGATATAAAAAGGGGAAACTAATAAGTCTTTATATTCTAGATAGCGATTAATCTTAGCCTCTACAATGTAATTTACTAGCAATAACTTTGATTATACCAATTTTGTATTCTGTATTATCATCAAAATATCTAGACTTAAGACAATATTACAAGATCATATATTCTATACAAGAATTTTACCTACCTTAAGGCAGGTTTGCATTATTCAGTTCACTGAATCATCTTCTGTAATTTAGAGATGTTGAATATCTACTGAATATGAAAATTGTTGTTTCATTTATACAATTAGGTACAGATGTTCCAAGTTATCGTTCGTGTTGAAAATTATCACAGAATGCAGCATTTATGTACATTTGGACGAAGCTCTGGACGCTTAATGTGACTTTACAGCTTAAAGTTGATTATGAATATGAAACTGGTTGAATTTAAGACTAAATCATCAAGACAGGTCGACAAATTGGAGCATCTGTGGTGGCCCTAATATTACATTTTTTAATTGAGTAGATTTTTATGTTCATTTTCATTGAAAGCCAACCACAGATAATGAATCCTCCATTAATCTACATGGTGACTATATGAAGATAAAAAATATAGCTATTGTAGCACTAGTGCCAATTATCGCAGTAATTTGCTTGTCATTGGTTGTTATTTAAGAAGTGATGCTATTTGATTGGATAAAACATTTATTTGAGAATCATGATGTGATTTTTCAAATTCAAGCAAATCGGTCGAAATGTTACAAAATCTATTGAAGATGGTGGATTTTTTTTCATTTTCTATTGGCTTTATCATTTATCTTCGTCGACGCGACATTTCTAGCAATTCCATAGTTGCAACAACCGTGAAATTGACAAAAACTAGGCAAAATCCTGAAAGTGTTAAGTAAATCCGTTTCTAGTGCATCCAGTAGACAGTTCTCCCTTTGTAGGTCAATAACGTTAGAGTTTTCCTTTGATCTTTCTACATGTTTCTTTATATATAAATATAATCTTTTTATTTATAACTAGTCAAGAAGTCAATAATAAAATTTTTAACACGTACTCTAAACGACATTAATAACTCTCCTTCTAGTAAAATATAACACAGTTTCATTTAATATTACAAGCAGTAATTCAATTTATATTATCTCAAGAAACTAATAATCATATTTCAACACAATGCGTCCCACTAGATTCATCTGAACATGTTCTTTTATTATTATCAGCTATCATCCTGCAGTGGGATTGTTGTGAAAATTGTAACACAGACCCAAAACATGAAATTTAGTCAACATTCCACGATCTAACTACGATAAAGTGGTTGCCTATTCTTTTGTGATTTTTCAATTAGAAGCCTTTTTTTTTGTAAATCTTCTCTAGAGAATTCGTCTAAATTTTCATCGTTTCCGATGTCAGTTTAAATGAGTTTCGTTCAACTTCCAGTAAAACTCCACAAACTCATTTAAACATTCCTGGTAGTAAAGAACGAAAATGAAATGAATAAATAAAACTGATTTTCTATTTCGGATTTTGTTTTTATATAAAAAAATTTATATAACTTATAAGCTTGACCTTAACTGTTTATCGATATCGAATATATTTCATGAATGATATCAAAAATTCTTGATAAATCACAAGACTCTGTTCGGTGTATTTAAGAAATTCTTGAAACAATTTTATCAATTTATCGGTAAACATTGTAAATTAGAGGAATTGTTTGTTGTCTTCCGTTTCTTTTTTTTTGTTGTTTGTTTGTTTGTTGTTTTTTTCGATTAATTAATATCCAACATTGAACCATTTAATTGCACCAGTTGTCAATGTAAACATGAACAAAACACATGTTTGTAATTTCATGTTCATCATTTGCTTGATAATTGTAGTGCCAGAAATTCAATGTAAAAGTAAGTCATATAAACGTGCCAATGTAGCAGTAATTGAGAAACGTACAAAACCCATAAAACCACCCATATTTGTCAATGGATATTTTGGTGGTATTTATAAAGTACAACAATTAACCGATTTACATTGGTTTCATGGTAATATTCAAGAACCAACAAAAAATTATTATCAAAATTATCAATATAAATTAAATAATAATAACATAAATAATAATAATAATACAAATTCTTTAGATTATTATTTCCATTATGGTTTAAATTTACTTAATGATAAAGATAATATTTATAATTATGTTAATTATTTTTATAATAATAATAAGTCGATTAATGATCATGAATTTGTTTCATTAACGGATACATGGAAATGTCATCCAGATGCTAAATATTTGTGTTTAGAAAATACAGAAACTGTATGTTTAACAAATGGTACAATTTTTTGTATGTCATTAATCAATTATCTAACACCATGTATTGATATTGTTAATGAAAATTGTATTAATACAACAATACCATGTTATAGAAATTGTGAAAATAATAATTATATCGACAATATCCAATTACCATGTTTATCGATTATAACAATTGTCGATCCATTTATTGATAAAAATGGTATGACTATTAATCGTGTTGGTAATACGTTTATTTTAGTACCAGCTTTAAAAGAAGACGAGCGAACTTATTGTCTAATTGCTATCGCTGATCCTGTTAAGGACAAAAATCCTTAAGGAATTGTATTTGTATTGAAATTTTGTAGAAAATAAATTGATGAAACTTTATTCTATTTGCTTATTATTATCATTGGCGTCCTGTTTTTGTGTAGCACTGGAAGTTGATCAAAATTGGTGGTGATATTGGAATTCGTCTCAAGATTCCTGGCGTAAATATCTCAAATTTGCCAGTAATTTACTACTTTACAGACTTTATCGATAATAGGTATCCTAGCAATTTTACCCAACCAAATCAGATTTGTTCTGAATATTTACGTGATCCGAATATACACATTGGTCCGAAAACCATCCGAGAAATATAGGAAATAATGAAGAAGGGTTTCTATTTTATCTATAAAAAGTGTTACTTTCACTATCACAGATTTGTTGGAAATACTTGATTTTCCATTCCACTACACAGAATTTTTGATTTTATATTACGAAATTGATTACAGAATTTATACTCAACGAGGGAGAGAATAGAATAATAACAGATTTTTATCGGTGGCAGCTTCACGAAGAATTATAAAACTTGAAATTATATCCACTTTAATGAAAAATTCTTGATATTCTTTCTAGAAAAGTAGCTAAAGTTCTGGATAAAACGGTGAACATTTTTATAATGTCAACATGCAACAGAATCTATTAGTAATGTGATGGTATGCAGACAATTTTCGGTTATAATGAGCACTCGCTCCGAGTTCCCCTTACATTTGATTACATGCATAATTAATAAGAATCTCGCTCTAGAGGAACAAATTTTTAACGCATGCTTTAGAATTTTGCTAATAGCTGTTGAATATTTTAAAATTATTGAAAAATTTCAATACTGGAAAGGTTATCTGAAAGTTGAGTATGA
>JAZBHA010000512.1:0-44707 GCA_037464855.1 Iselma pallidipennis | reverse complement strand
CGTAATCAATTTTATCAAAATTACGTTTACATAATTTTCATAACATTAAAAATTTAGATAAAGCGACCAAAGTTATTACAAACATTATCGTGAGGCCGTTCAGACTAGTTTTTCAAAACTATTACTTCATTTACTTAGAAAAAAAAAGGAATATCCACTAACATTAGAAGCCGATTATCGATCATACAGTTATCCTTTTAGAATGCAAATCTCAATAGAATTATGCTTAGCAGATTATATGATGGACCTATTCGAAAATCCCTGTTTGAATAATTTATAACGAAATTATCTAAAGCACGTACAGAATATGCAGGAGTCCCACATTCATATTTTTGGACGCCCTAGGCGCAACATCATATGGGGCCCCAAGTAAGGTTTGAAAATGTGGCCCCATAGAGAGTGAGGCCCCAGCCTGTGCCTTATAGAATGCGGCCCATAGAATATGGTGCCAAATATTCAAAAACTATTAACTTTCGAGCGAAATTAACAATAAAATTTTAATAAATATGTGTTTCTTTGATTGAAATTCTCAATTTGTTGCAATTCTTCACAATAATCTATCGGTCTGTTTGTGATTTGATGGAATACTGGGAAACTACAATATACGTTATGACGTCACTCATGATTATCGTCATCAACATCTATTTCACAAAAAACATGATTCACGTCCATTACCACAAAATTCTCGGTTGTCTTGTTTCCTCAACCGAAAAATGTATACAGTACACATAAATAATAACATTGTTAACTACACAAGAGAATTCAGTTGTTGGTCAGTGATTGGAGGAGAGACATCCAACACTCTATCAGTCATCCTTGACTTTTCGGTGTCAGATAATTACTTTCTAAGTAATAGATAGAGATAGATATTTAAAGAATAACAGTTTAGTTGAAGATTTTAATTTGAATCGATCATGGGCACGATAAAAATATGTGCTTATATTTTATTAATTTATTGTGTTTTAATTGATCTTAATGAAGCTGGTCGGTATGGTGGTGGCAGTAAGTAGACTTTCTGTTTTACATGTTTATTGCGTATAATCATGAATTGATACAGAACCTGTTTATAAACTAACTTATGTTAAGCGGCTTACTGACAGGTCGGAGCAATTTGCCCGGAGCAATTTGCTTCGCGCAAATTGCTTCGTCCTGTCAGTGACCAACGGCAAGCAGAGCAAGAAATTCAACGAGCAAAATAAAATTTTATCCACAAGATTGTCGACCCACGTGGAGGACGCGCGTGCGCAGATTGGTTTGCTCCATCAAACTTTTTCATCGAGCGTTGTTCACGGTGACTTCGTCGAGCAGTTGTCCGACGCTCGTCGAGCAAAAATTTTGCTTCGCGCAAAGTTCTGCTCTGTCAGTAAGCTCCCATTTAAAAACCATGTAAATGACTTCGTCGACCACTTTTTCTTGCTCGGCGAGCAAAATGTTCCCGACCTGTCAGTAAGCGGCCTTATGTAACAAACATAATTATGTTTAAAACATGATCTAATGATTTTCAAACTCATTTCATTTTCCATAATCGTATTGTTTTAGGTCGATCGTCCGGCTCAAGAACCACATATTCTCGTCCCAGTACCTCGTATTCTCGCCCAAGTCCTTCGTATTCTCGCCCAAGTCCTTCCTATTCTCATCCAAGTCCTTCTTATTCTCGTCCAAGTCCTTCCTATTCGCATCCAAGTCCTTCCTATTCTCATCCAAGTCCTTCCTATTCTCGTCCAAGTCCTAGTCCCACTTACCACCATCCCAGTCCATCCACAAATATTGGATTCAAACCATCAGTTACGCACAATACACAATCAATTCCAAAAACTGTAGCCCATCAAACAGCTAGTGCACCACCACATCCACCACCAAGTACAGGTAGTGGTTCAAAACCACCAGTTGGTTGGAATGTAAATGGACCATCAACAGCAGTACGATATCCTTCAGTTGGTAGTGCACCACCACATCCACCACCCAGTACAGGTAGTGGTTCAAAACCACCAGTTGGTTGGAATGTAAATGGACCTTCAGTTGGTAGTCATTCACCTACACAAACCCATTATCCTAGTACCAATCAAAAACCTGTAACATCAGTCCATTATCCTAGTTCGGGATCACAACCACATGGCACTCAAACTCATTATCCTAGTTCCGGATCACAACCACATGGCACTCAAACCCATTATCCTAGTTCAGGATCACAGCCACATGGCACTCAAACCCATTATCCTGGCATTAATCAACGACCGGCAACATCAGTGCATTATCCAAGCACTAGTAACGTTAGACCTTCAAATCATGGATGGAATGTACCACCACCGCCGCCAGGACCACAAGGACCTCTAATATCAAGAAGTGGCAGCTATCAACAGCATCACTATCCTCAATACGGTCAACCAAGTATTTCCATCATCTTTTATCTTTTCAAATAACTAATTTACACTTTTTTCCAGATTATGATGGCAAAACTAAAGTCAAGATTGTGAATAAATATTATAATAACTATCCGGGTTATTATAGTCTCCCGCAGCAACATTATCATTATCCAGGATATTATCATACACCATCATATTATCATTACAGTTCATCAGATACAGGAAGTGGTGCATTGGGTTTCTTCTTGGGCTACAGTTTAGCAAAAGTGACAACACCAACATATTCACATTATTCATTCTATGATGGTTATCGTCCAAGATATGATCATTATTCAGTTGTACATTATCATCATAACAGAGAACAAGCACCTAGAGATCCGGTTATTCAACCGAATTCCATTATTGGTTGTGTCGGTGATAGTACTACAATATGTCCAGGAAATACAACATCATTATGTACATCTGATGGTATATTGATGTGTGTTGTTAGTGCAACAAACACACAACCATGCACTGATAATAGACAAGTTAATTGTGTTAGAAGTACAGTACCATGTGTTAATAATACCATAGATGGTTGTAAAGATTCCACAACTAATTCAACTGTTGTCAATATACCATGTGTAACAACTGCTAAAGTTTTCGGTGATATCACGTATGTGAATAATACAATTATCGTTAATGGTACTGATACAAATACGACACAATCCATGAATACAACCATGAATGGTACAGCTCCATTATCAGTATCTAGTACACAATATCCAATTACAACAACTCCATCAACAGTATCAAGTACACAATATCCAATTACAACAACACCTGATTCGGTTATAACGACAACACCAGGACGCAAAAAGCGTGATACAAATAGTATACCACAGAATTTCTGTGTAACAATAGTTGCATTACCGGCAAAGAAACAAGAATCGGAGGGTGAGAAAATATTCAAAAATACAAAAAGTATCCTATCGAACTTTATTGTAAATGCGTGGGGTCTAAGAAATTAGTGTGATAGTAATGTTTTTGTTGACATGTTTTTCTGTATATATTTAGTTTATAATAAATTTGTTTTTAATAAATTGTCTCAATAAACAATATATTGGTTTTGTTCCAAAATTTCCTTTTTTCGTCATTTTTTTTACTAATAATGTAATGACTTATTTAATTAAAAATAAATAAAAGATTTCTTAAAAGTTCTAAAAACCCAAGGACTTTAGTAAATTGACGGAATTTGCTAGATTACTGTAAATAATTGTGTTGAAATTGAATAAAAGGAACTAAAAATAGATGAAATCCTATGGAAAAATTTTAATGAAATAACAAGGCGAGCACGATTAGTGTGTTAGGAAACCCATTTTCACAAAAAGACTTATAATCAGAAATTATTTCACAAAAGAGAACGTTTAGAGTAATTTAAGAAAAAGCTATGAGGAATTCTATCATTAAAAGAAAATCAAAGTGGCTAATCAACCAATGTTACTTTAAACCATATTGAACAACGGTAGGTTTTTAAATAAAAAACACAGTACCTACTTATTTATTTCTTTGCTGTAGTAAAATAAATCCTATAGTATGTTTATTGAAAAAATAATTTTACACTCTACCATATTGCCGTTCAAAGTGATGTACTTTAGTGAAAAATATGTTCCCATTAAAACCTCAAAGTTGGGTGGATAATTGAGAAATATACGAGGAAATATATTGAGAAAAAGAACCTGTACTTTAACTTAGGCCATTTTGAAACATTACCCACTTCTATCAACAAAATATCCTTAAAATCACTGATTGTTGATTATTTGCAAGTGCCTCACTGTAAACTACTCAACTCTTAGTTTAAACTGGAATAGGTCATCTTCATTAGTTGGTAGTACAGAGAGTTAGTTAGTAATAGTTATTGTAGTTTGTAGAGATTTGGCTAAAATACAAAATCAAGAGCGTACTAATGCAATTTATTGTTTGGTAATTTCCATACCAAACAATACTGGATTTACTTCAGTGTGTTATAAGAGATTTTGAGTGTTTTTTAAAACAATTTTGGTATGAAACTGGCATCTCAGATGATAAATTGATTATTATGTAACGTTATTGAAATAACAATCTTTCGTTTTTCGATAGAAAATTACCAAATATCTGTTATTGAAAAAACTAATGGATGCGTTCAACGAAGCTCAGTAGTTGCAACGGTTGACAACGGGAAATCTTATACTGCTAACAGTCACACAAACAATCGGGTGATTGGTTCATAAAGTGATGCCAGAATAACACTGCTGCTGTGGGTAATTCCAAGATATGTTTCAGCGAATGTACGTGTAGCCATCATAAGAGCACTTTTGTGTGTAATTGTAATCATAAAACTGTTTCAACTTGCGGCCTTCGCTGACCGTACCCAATGTTAGCATATATATTATGTAATTGTTAGTTTAAGAGCCGCTACAGTCGGTCTAACTTATTGTCCGTCTTGAATATTTAGTTTTAAACGGTGATTGAAACGAAACAGGCAAAAACTGGAGCATTAAGAAGGACAAATTTCCCATTTCAGTTGTTGAAAGATTGAATTATTTTTATTCCCAGTTTGTTGATTACATACTTTTCTTGATGAAACACAACATCTTATCGATATTTGTTGTGAATAATTAGTTTCGATCACATTTCCCATTGAAATTCTTCGGTATTATCAATTTTCATTAAATCACTTGCGCTGCATCGTACATTCGTTACAGAACAGACAACGTATTTCACGAGGATCACATAGTAACTGAAATATTGACCTGGAGAGGAGATGTATGGAGAGAAAATCGTGTCCTGTTTTTATGTTTAATATAATACATTCGTAAGTTTGAAATAATAAACAAAATCGAAATATTTTTTTGATTTTCCATTGGTTTTTCTACAATTTACTATTAATCAATTTCAAATGCTTACAAAAAATTTGAAGTGCTAGGAAAATCTAAAGGGAAAAAACGAAGGTGGAATGATCTGCTCTGCACGAACTAAGTTCGTTAGATTGGAATTGGTGTTTAGTAATGGAAACAGTTTTCGTAGATTAACCGGCGACAATAAAAAACAATTTATCATCAATTTTATTTATTTAGACACACACTTAGATGTTATAAAAGTTATATTATTGGTATTGATTGCATCTCAATTCTCTTCATTTAAGAGAGGAGAAAAAAAGCAATATTTGCAACATCATCACAATCAATGATCATAAAATCACACCTACACTTCTGTACACGTGTACAGACATAAAGTTTCTTGATCCTCTACACTTTTTGGTGTGAAATTTTGAAAATTACGACTTCAACTAGAGTCGCGCAATAGATTTGGGCGCCTGTGTGCAAGCCGAAGCACTTCATACAAGAGAAATGATTTCCTTTCTTCTTCTTACAATATAGTGCAAAATGACCAGGAAGTCAAACGTTTTTGATAAATTGTCTCGACAATTTTTACAAAGTCTTCGAAATTTGGTTGCACACAAGCCACATCCTGCTGGTGCAATGAAGTTTAATTAGAAATCAATAAATCACTGAATAATGCATCTCAGAACAGTAGGCTCAATGATGTGAAATAAAGAGATGGTAATTTTTTGATATCTACCTTTATTGGTTGCTTTTTCTAAAGTTATAATTGTGAACGTATTCTGATATTCTGATGATAAAAAAAGGGGAAACTAATAATAAGTCTTTATATTCTACACAGCGAGCATTCATTCTTATCCTAAACAATGTCATTTACTAGTAATAGTAACAACTTTTATACTACCAATTTTCTATTCTGTATTATCATCAAAATATCTAGACTTTCAGACAATATTATTAATCCATTCTATGCAAGAATTTTACGCATCTTAAGGCAGGTTTCCATTATTCAGTTCACTGAATCATCTTCTGTAATTTAGAGATGTTGAATATTTACTGAATATGAGAATTGTTGTTTCATTTATACAATTAGGGTCGGTACAAACGTTCCAAGTTATCACATACCTAATGCAGCACTTATGTGTTACATTCGGGCGAAGCTTTGAACGCATACAGCTTAAAGTTGATTATGAAGCTGGTCGAATTTAGCACTAAATCATCAAGATAGGTCGATAAATTTGGAGCATCTGTGGTGGCCCTAATATTGAAGTAGGAATTAATTTTTCGTTTTTTCGTCTCCACTTTGTTTAGTTGAATAGATCTTTATGTTCATTTTCATTAAAAGCAAATCACAGAAAATGATTTAGCGAAAATGAACCATCCTTCAATCTACATGGGGACCACATGAAGATAAAAAATATAGTCACAGTCTACTGAAAGCTGATTTGATAAAACAATTATATGAAAATAATGCTGTTATTTTTTGAATTTAAGACATAGGTCAAAATCTTCAACATTGTTAGTTATTACTGTGATTGGAGATAGTGGAATTCTTTCATTTTCTATTGGCAAAATGCTGAAAATAGGAGACGAAAATGGTAAGTAAATCCATTTCTAATGCATCTTGTAGACAGTTCTTCCTTTGTAGGTCAATAACGTTAGAGTTTTCCTTTGATCTCTCTACATGTTTCTTTATATATAAATATAATCTTTTTATTTATAACTAGTCAAGAAGTCAATAATAAAATTTTTAACACGTACTCTAAACGACATTAATAACTCTACTTCTAGTAAAATATAACACAGTTTCATTTAATATTACAAGCAGTAATTCAATTTATATTATCTCAAGAAACTAGTAATCATATTTCAACACAATGCGTCCCACTAGATTCATCTGAACATGTCCTTTTATTATTATCAGCTATCGTCCTGCAGTGGGATTGTTGTGAAAATTGTAGCACAGACCGAAAATATGAAATTTAGTCAACATTTCTGGATCTCACTACGATAAAGTGGTTGCCTTTTCTTTTGTGATTTTTAATTAGAATCCTTTTTTCTTGTAGATCTTCTCTAGAGAGAATTCGTCTAAATTTTCATCGTTTCCGATGTCAGTTTAAATAAGTTTCGTTCAACTTCCAGTAAAACTCCACAAACTCATTTAAACATTCCTGGTAGTAAAAAATGAAAATAAGAGAAATAGATAACACTGATTTTATATTTCGGGCTTTGTTTTTACATAAAAAATATTTATAACTTAATAAGCTTGACCTTAACTGTTTATCGATATCGAATATATTCCATGAATGACATAAAAAATTAAGAAATTCGTGAAACGATTTTATCAACTTACATATTCTAAATTATGTTTGTCGTCTTCTGTTTTTTTTTGTTGTTTTTTTCGATTAATTAATATCCAACATTGAACCATTTAGTTGCACCAGTTGTCAATGTAAACATAAACAAAACAGATGTTGACTCTTAATCGTGTTGGTAATACATTTATTTTAGTACCAGCTTAAAAAGAAGACGAGCGAACTTATTGTCTAATTGCTATAGCTTTTCCGGTTAAGGACAAACATCCTTAAGGGATTGTATTTCTATTAAAATTTTGTAGAAAATAAATCAGTAAAACTTTATTCTATTTGCTTATTATAAGTCCTGTTTTTGTGTAGCACTGGAAGTTGATCAAAGTTGGTGGTGAAGATTCCTGGTGTAAATATCTCTTTGCCAGTAATTTACTACTTTACATACTTTATTGATAATAGGTATCCTAGCAATTTTACACAACCAAATCAGATTCGCTCTGAATTTTTACGTGATGCGAATATACACATTGGTCGTTATGTCCGAAAATCATCCGAGAAATCCAGAAAATAAGAGTTTCTATTTTATCTATAAAGGGTGTTACTTTCACTATCACAGATTTGTCGAAAATACTAGATTTTCCATTCCACTACACAGAATTTTTGATTTTATATTAAGAAATTGATTACAGAATTTATATTAAAAGAGGGAGAGAATCGAATAATAAGAGATTTTTATCGGTGGCAGCTTCACAAAGAATTATAAAACTTGAAATTCTATCCACTTTAATAAAAAATTCTTAATATTCATTCTGGAAAAGTAGCTAAAGTTCTGGATAAAACAGTGAACATACTTATAACGTCAACATACAACGAAATCTATTTGTAATGTAAATGAATTGAGTCAATTTTCGGTTATAATGAGCACTCGCTCCGAGTTCGTGAGACCGTTCAGACTAGTTTTTCCGAACTATTACTCCATTTACTTAGAAGAAAAAGAAGGAAAACAATATTAGAAGCTGATCATCGATCGTACAGCTATCCTTTTAGAATGTAAATCTCAATGAAATTATGATTAGCGGATTATATGATGAACCTATTCGAAAATCCCTTTTTGAATAATTTATAACGAAATTATCTAAAGCACGTACAGAATATGCAAGAGGCCCACATTTATATTTTTGGACGCCCTAGGCCCTGAGAATATGGTGTCAAATATTCAAAATTCGTAAAAAAGACTATGAACTTTTAGGCGAAATTAGCAATAAAATTTTAATAAATATGTGTTTTTTTAATTAAGATTCTTGATTTTTTTGGAATTTTGAACAATAATCAGTTGGCCTGTTTGTGATTTGATGGAATACTGGGAGACTACTTTATAGCGTCACTGATGGTTATCGTCATCAACCTCTACTACATAAAAAAATTGACTTGACTTTTTTGTGTCAGATAATTACTTTCCAAGTAATAGATAGAGATAGATATTTAAAGACTAACAACAGTTTAGTTGAAGATTTCAGTTTGAATTGATCATGGGCACAATAAAAATATGTGCTTACATTTTGTTAATTTATTGTGTTTTAATTGATTTTAATGAAGCTGGTTGGTTTGGTAGTGCCGGTAAGTAGACTTTCTGTTTTACAAGTTTAATGCGTATAATCGTGAATTGGTACAGAACCTGTTGATAGACTAACTTTTAATATGTAAGAAACATAAATTATGATTAAAACATAATCTAACGATTTTTAGGCTCATTTCATTTTCCATAATCGTATTGTTTTAGGAAGATTATTCCGCCCAAAAGGCAAATTGCCGCGTCCCAAAACCTCGCATCCTAGTTTAGGATCACAGCCACATGGCACTCAAACCCATTATCCTGGCACCAATCAAAGCCCGGCAACATCAGTCCATTATCCAAGCGCTAGTAATGCTAGACCTCCAAATTATGGATGGAATGTACCACCACCGCCACCAGGACCACAAGGGCATCCAGTATCAAGAACTGGCAACTATCAACAGCATCAGTATCCTCAATACGGTCAACCAAGTATTTCCATCTTTTCTTACCTGTTTTTAAATAACTAAATTACACCATTTTTTCAGATTATGATGGCAAAACTAAAGGGAAGATTGTGAATAAATATTATAATAACTATCCAGGTTATTATAGTCTTCCACAGCAACATTATCATTATCCAGGATATTATTATACACCATCATATTATCATTACAGTTCATCAGATACAGGAAGTGGTGCATTGGGTTTCTTCTTGGGCTACAGTTTAGCAAAAGTTACAACACCAACATATTCACATTATTCATTCTATGATGGTTATCGTCCAAGATATGATCATTATTCAATTGTTCATTATCATCATAATAAAGAACAAGCACCTAGGTATCTGATTTTTCAACCGAAGTCCATTGTTCGTTGTATAGGTGATAGTACTACAATATGTCCAGGAAATACAATATCATTGTGTACATCTGATGCTATATTGATGTGTGTTGTTAGTGCAACAAACACACAACCATGCACTGATAATAGACAAGTTAATTGTGTTAGAAGTACAGTACCATGTGTTAATAATACCATGGATGGTTGTGAAGATTCTACAACTAATTCAACTGTTGTCAATATACCATGTGTAACCACCGCTAAAGTTTTCGGTGATATCACGTTTGTGAATAATACGATTATCTTTAATGGTACTGATACAAATACGACAGAATCTATGAATACAACCATGAATGGTACAATTCCATTATCAGTATCAAGTACACAATATCCAATTACAACATCACCTGATTCGGTTATAACGACAACATCAGGACGCAAGAAGCGTGATACAAATGATATACCACAGAATTTCTGTGTAACAATAGTTGCATTACCGGCAAAGAAACAAGAATCGGAGGGTGAGAAAATATTCAAAAATACAAAAAGTATCCTATCGAACTTTATTATAAATGCGTGGCGTCTGAGCAATTAGTGTGATAAGTTGTAATGTTTTAGTTGACACGTGTTTCTTTCTGTATATATGTTACCGGCAATGTGCGAAATTAGGCAATTCGCGAAATGCCTAGTCAATTTGCAAAATGACCAAAGTGGTAGCAGAATTGTAGTAGAATTGTTCGCAGATTGCCTATCACTTTAGACATTTTGCAAATTGACTAGGCATTTCGCGAATTACCTAATTTCGCACATTGCCGGTAACATATATGTGGTTTATAATAAATTCGTTTTTAATACATTGTTTTTGTTTTGTTCGATAAGTCCCCTTTTTTGATAATTTTTTCTACTAATAACGTACCTACTTCTTAAAAGTTCTAACACCCAAGGACTTTAGTAAATTGACGAAATTTGCCCGATTACTGTAAATAATTGTGTTGAAATTGAATAAAAGGAACTAAAAATAGATGAAATCCTATGGAAAAATTTTAATGAAATAACAAGGCGAGCACGATTAGTGTGTTAGGAAACCCATTTTCACAAAAAAGCTTATATTCAGAAATTATTTAACAATAGAGAACGTTTAAAGTAATTTAAGAAAAAAATATAAGGAATTCTATCATTAAAAGAAAATCAAACTTGCTAATCAACCAACCTTTTTTTAAACCATATTGAACAACAGAAGGTTTTTAAATAAAAAACACAGTACTTATTTGTTTCCTAACTTATTTTACACTACTGTACTTATGATGCTTTAGTGAAAAATATGTTCCCATTAAAACCCCAAAGTTGGGGGTGGATAATCGAGACATATAGATACTAGTAAATATATTGAGAAAAAGAACGGTACTTTAACTTAAACCATTTTGATATATTATCCACTTCTATCAACAAAATATTCCTGAAATCACTGATTGTTGATTATTTGCAAGTGCGCCACTGTAAACTACTCAACTCTTAGTTTAAACTGGAATAGGTCATCTTCATTAGTTGGTAGTACAGAGAGTTAGTTAGTAATAGTTATTGTAGTTTCTAGAGATTTGGCTAAAATACAAAATCAAGGGCGACTAATGCAATTTATTGTTTGGTAATTTCCATATCAAGTAATACTGGATTTACTTCAGTGTGTTATACCTAAGAGATTTTGAACGTTTTTTAACAATTTTGTTATGAAACTGGCAGCTCAGATGATAAATTGATTATTATGCAACGTTGTTGAAATAACAATCTCCCGTTTTTCGATAGAAAACAATCAAATATCCGTTATTGAAAGAAAATTAATGGATGCGTTCAACGAAGCTCAGTAGTTTTGCGACGGTTGACAACAGGAAATCGTATACTGCTAACAGTCACACAAACAGTCGGGTGATTGGATTATAAAGTCCCAAACGTGCGTATTTGCATGCTTTCTGTCTTGTGTTACCTTTCATTCTTACATATGTAAGACGCCGTCTACAGGCTCAAACTTCCCGATGGGGATATTTGAGTAAATTGGACTTTCCGTGCGCCAGCGGGTTAGAGTAATGGGACACGCTCGGAGTATGTACTTAAACCAGCTGGCGCACAGAAAACTCAGTTTACTCGAGTATCCTCATCAAGAAGTTGGGACGTGTAGACGGCGTCTAAGGACTACTTTAAGACTGAATCATCCAAACGGACGTTAAACTTGAGCGTCTGTGGCGCCCCTAAGATAAGTTTTATATTCATTTTCCTAGAAAATCATATTCTGTATTCCAAAATGTTCAAAAATTTTATTACACCATTTTCCAATTAACTTGATTGATGGATTTTTGTCTTTAAAATTAGAACCTGTAAAGAACTCTAATTTCCTTCAGTTTTATGACAAATATAAAAATTTACAATCTTAACACAAATTACGCTTCAATCAATCTGTTGATTGATTTTCATAGAAATATTAACAGTTTGGTTTTTTTCATTTTTTAAACAGAAAACCGAAAATAAAGGCAAAAAAGTGAAAGGAATCTTTTCAGTTCAGTTTCAGCTCTTTATATCGAATTTATTCTGTGACAGGAAATCGTGTATATTGGCATAGATCCTATGTTTGATTTTTGTTCAAAAAAGATAAGAATATTTTATATTTTTGGAAGATTCAAACAATAATTGAACAATACATTCACAAAAAGTCTAGACAACAACGAATTATATTTCTATAAATATGTATTATACGTATGACAAAAGCAGAAGACATCGTTGAACAAATATTCGTTTTATACGATTCTAGACATAAAGAGATTACAATCAGGAAGCAAAACAAAAACTTTATAAAGAATAGAAATAAAATTTTATAATAAATAATAGAAAAGTTCATTTGACTTACCCATGTCCGGGTCGCCTTTGTCATGATCCGTCCATTCTGAAAACTAACAACACAAAGATTAATTTCGTCATTTTTTCCTAAGTTTAACCATATATCGTATATGATTTCATCTCGTAATCGTAATCACTAGAAGTGCGATCACTAGTTTGATTTATCTTGGCTGTCCTTAAGAGAGAAAAATCTCCTCAACCAATTACTTGTTTTCTGTCAAAACCACCCTATTCTACTTAAAACTAATGTTTAGATACTCGAAATAATATATATTTTTTACACATACGCATGTCACACATTCCTCCACTCTATTCACACACTCATCAACAAACTTCCTCTTCTATAATACATTATTATTGTCTGTTAATCTCGTCAAGTTTGTTCGAAAATTGAATAGTTTCGCAATTAATCAAAGTCATTGCTTTTCTGCTAATATCCGCCCTATTATATGGAACAAAAACTATAGAGATGAAGAAACCAGAAACTACTAGAAACCCTTAAAAACCCTTGAAGTTCAATTAACGGTTCAAAATTTTTTCGTATGGATTTATTTCCAACAACAATTGACTATTTTTTTTTGTTGAGAAATTTGGCAAGACAACGAGAGTAGGAGCAGGGTAAGAGGAAAGATTTACGGTTTTGCCAATTTTTCATTGACAATGTGTTCTTTGGTGGTAGCAGGAGTGATGGTAGTAGTTCCAGCATCCACACAAACTCATAAAAGGACATTTGTGCAGGGACGGAAAGAAGAGGATTTATGGACGATAAAAATATGTATATGAGTAAAAAACCAAATGGTTAAAAAGTCGAATGATACATTTACATAATATCACTCTCTAGAGGCGAATTCTTTAAGAAGACAAGTTTAAATGATGGTCCGATTTAACATTTTTACAATAATCTTCAACTAGTCTCAGATCATTTCCAATTACTACTTTACACAACATAAATTCACCATACTTGATATCTTACTGGAAAACAGTAAAGAGGGTAGCTTTGTGTGTGGTGGTTTCCTGCTAATAGCAACAAATCACTCTCAGTCCTAAAGATTCACGGGACTTAATAAAAGAGAAAATAAATGGAACGGGAGAGGAAAACAGAGAAATGAAACGTGGAAACTGTATACGATAAAAATCTTGTAATTTATTTATGTGTTCTAGGCAAGATTGAGTAACAGAGCTTTTTCCAAAAAAATATTTTCAGTTGTAGTCACGATGGAAATATCAAATTATTACAAATAGAATTGTTTCGAAATGTGTTAAGAAAATTAGCTTCTATTCATCCAACTTGAAAATTAATTAGTTAATTAACATTGTATTATTTTCTGTAATTCTATACATCTCTTGAGTGTGTGATTCAATTAATAATCCTCCCTTATTATCGAAATATTAAAAAAAACACAACTCAAATGGAACTTCTAGAAGTTCTATATTGAACAGTACACACACATAAAATTCGGTGTTAATAGAGAGATTATTATTACTATAAAAATTTTCTCTGTATGTATAAAAAGGAAAACCTACACAAATAAAACTCTTAAATTGACAATCTATTTATGGATTGACTTGATAATAACTACCTAGATATCAAAAAGGGTGAACGACTTACTAACGACCTGAAGCACTCGAGGATCAATATTTTATTTAGCCCCGATTTAAAGAAATAAAAAGAAAAACCACGACTATACAGGTAAGTAGATCGAGCAAGAGAGACAATTTTGCAATTAAAATTTCAAATATTTCAATTTAAATTATTATCTAATAATATTAATATCTATAAAGTAAATAATAAATATGAAAATATGATAAGAATTTTATGTAAATTTTTGTTACTTTAATATGGTTAAGTTCTCCTGATGTATTATTCCATGACGAGGATTCTGTTAATACATAAAATGTAAATTTCATGAAACCAAAAATGTATATTTCATGGATATTTCAGAGACTACATAAAATGTTAATGTTTATGTTTACAATGTTGATTAATTGGTGTTTTGTTGATAAACTAGGACATTTTTCGTCCTGAAAACAATAATAATAATAGACAACGAAGAATATTGTTCAGTGGATATAGCTTGTAAAAGTAAACAGATTTAATTGGCATTAAGATGAGAATTTCACTAAAGACAAGTAAATCGTTGGAAAATATTAAATCACTTTATTGAACCGTTGAAGAATAACAAAACCGAACAAAGATTTACTTATTAACAATTTTATGGTAAACTTTTATATCAGTATAAGAGATATATCTGGAATATCTTTATTCCATTTTTCATTGCTACTGAAATAAAGTTTTAATGAGCTAATTAAAATTTACCGATAATTGTTTGGTACTCTCCCCGTTTACCCTTCCAGCTGATATTTGAGAGTAAACACATCCAAAAGAATAATAATAAAAAATCAAAATATCTGAATATATAGTGCGAATTTTGTAAGAAAACCTTTGAAATGGATGTGCAGTGGATCTTTAATCGGTGGGTAAACCAAAAAAGTGGTGCCCCACCGTACAAAAGTCTGTAATGATGGGTTTTTGTGTACATAAAATAGTGGATTTGATGCACCACCACTGTCACAGATTCACGAATCAAAATCAAATCGAAGCATTGACCGATCACGTGTAAAAATCTGATTGATGTTGATCTGTGTCAATGTGTGATGTTTTATACAACATCTTTATGTATTTTGTTACATTTTGATTAAGGATGATGAGCTCTGATGAAGGCTCGAACTGAGCCGAAACGTTAGCGAAGTCATCAAGCTAAAATGTAATAAATTGGTCCATATACCTTGATTAATTGTTTTATTTAATCTGATCGAAAAGGTTTTTCTTACAAAATTTGCACTATACCTTTGATACTTTTCCATTTCCTTAAACTGAATCCCAACAAATATTTTTCAGAAAACAACTCTAATACACCCAAGTTGAATTGTTTTCAGAAAATTAAATTTCTTGGAACAATATTTGGATAGTAATCATAATACTTATAAGCGCACAATAAACAGTAGGTACAATTGTGAACAATAAAACGGAAAAACAATAATTGAATTAGGAATTGGAAATTTTCTGGAAGTGTGGAAATCTATCTATCAAAAAATTTCCCACACACTGTCATTTAATCAACAACCATTTTCGCGTTTTTAAATTTTCTCTCACGCAATATTTAGTGCAATAGAATGGCTCCCTCTCTCAATTTACAAGTACCTATAGTAGATCTTTACTCTTGGGTATTGCATGTTGCTATTCGTCTAAAAAACCGCCATTTTTACCAACGTAAAATATCCATCAATTTGATATAAAGTCATGTAATGGATGCTCATAATCGTTTTTTTTTTTTTTTAATTTAAAGCAGACAGGACTAAATTTCGTGGTGATATTTCAGATTGGCTATTCGATACGTTATCATCCTCAAAAAAAACCTAACAATAAGAAAAAGCCTATTATCAATCTTTCGAAATAGTCCTTGGAGTGGCTGGTATAATTCCATTTGACATCTCGTCTATGTGCACGATGAAGGAAGTCAAACATTAAATTAATTAGTCCTAATTGGTTGGTAGGATGTTATCAGGATCGAATTTCCTTATATCGAAAATAGGGGAATTTTAGTGTTTTTTCCCCGTCTGTTTTTTTTTTGCTTCTTCTCCCTTATCACCTCTACGTTTACATAAACTATAATTATATATCATGTGGAAAATTCTTGATGACGTTAATAAATTGTATTCTATTGTACACAAAACAGGCATAAATCCACCACTATCACTATCACTGAATTGGGTTTGTGAGTTTTTGGCTAAAGTTCAAACCGCCCATCAGCTACATATTCGATGTATTCGAATAGTTTAGATACGGTAGGATTAAGGGTGCTGGTGAATTAATGCGAAACAGAATAAAGGGGAAACTTTATTTTAACAAAAAAGGATTTAAAACAAATCCGATTCCTTCGTCTTTCCCTTTTGTAGGAAATATTGACGCACACACCCTAAAAGAATACAGTAAAACTGCGATAAAGATTTTGTTGATATGCATGATTAGAAATGTAAATAATTCGCAACTGTACAAGATAAGCTGATATACCAAATAATCCGTCAACTGAATCCATAAAACAAATAACAGTCAACTAACAATATGATGAATTAGATGCGGCTTGTCATAATATTGTACAAAAATGTATTTCCCCCTAAAATTCTATCGCATACTGATGTCGGATTTTCGTTTCTTTTATTTATTTATTTTTCACTCGCTTTGATTCGCTCAATTGTCGATTTCCATCAAGAAAAGTGTTTTTTTTCTCTTCGTCTAAATAAAAAACTTGAATAGATCCCGTTCTATAATAGAAACAAAGATGTTCCCAAAAATCTTTGTCCTGAGTTTTAAACTTGATTGTTGGTAATTAAATTAAATATTTGCTTTAGTTGAAAGAACAATACAAACAAAAGGGCAATTTTAGGATTGTTACGTTTATTTTAAACATCAACAATTTCATCTAACTGTGTTCTAGCAGTTCAGAGTTTCAACAATTTGCGTTGTTGTATTGTTAACAATAAATGAAACATGAACGGGTAATTGTTTTATTTCACGTAGACATATGTATGTACATTGATATAAGGTGATAAGGCAATTATTACTGTTTTTTTTATGTTGATTTTTATTATCAAATATTTAATGATTGGTGGAAGTTCCAATATATCGACTAAGTGGAATTTTAGTATTAGGTACATGGATTTCCGATAATTCGAGTACACCAACACTGAGAAAACACGGATTATACAACGAAATTTGCCACTACACCTCAAACTTTACTGACTGCTGGTCATTACTTTTTTTATTTTTCAATTCATATCATACCATTCGGCTTTTATGTTATTAACAATGTACCTACACATTTATCTACCTACTGTTTCATGTGGGATTTTATTTATCCTGAGGCTAGTAAAGAATTTACTACACGTTCGTATCTTAATTTCTAAAAGGATAACAAGAAAAACATGAATAGGGTGGAGGAAGGGAATAGATCAACAACAAAAAAAAAAAAAACTTTAGGAGGAACATTAAAATCGTCAAGTATCTTAAATCTTTATTATCTTCAAGATGCTGATGTTGTAAAGCTGTTCCGAACATATTAAAGCTCTTTTATGTTATATATCAGGGGTGGCCAAAGCGCGGCTCGCGATCCGCATGCGGCTCTCACAGGCTCTTATGCAAATAAAATATAGGTAAGAAATATGGGAAACTAAAACTACTCAATGTCCAAAAATTATTAATTTATTTCATTTTTTGTTTGATGACTTGTTAGGGAAATTCGCACAAGCTCAGTTGAATGCTGATCAGTTAAAACAGACTAATTTTTAATAAATTTATAAGCGCTGAATACAAAGACTCACAACAATACGAAGTAGCGAAAACTGAGATCAGTCTCAGCGCATACTCTTTAGTTTTAGGATATGTGGATTTTTCAATTTCTCATTGTTTGTTTGGTTATCAAAAATAGATAAACGGCTCTTTCAAATATTCCTTTCTGAAATGTGGCTCCCAAAGGCAGTGTAGCTGGCCATCCCTGTTATAAGGTGCTACAATTCGTCATATAATTACGTACAGTTTCTATAGTTGAAAGTTTATTGTTTATGATAATATTACCATATGTCAGAACCAGACAAATGGTACAACAGATAGTTATTGTTAATATTTGACAAGTCGATAAATTGAAGATTATCATTTCAAATTATCAGTTGAATTCAAACACAACTCTACATCTTTCTCTTTATCTTCAGCTTCTCACTCTTTAAGGATTTGCTTGCTCCGCCCAGCAAGCTTAGCGGGACATTTAAATCATATATCTATCCTTGTTCCTATCGCAATTCTACATCCCTATCCTTTACTATGTGAACTATTGGCCGAGTTTGTCAATTGTAAATGAGTGGAAGAAGCTGAAGATAGAGATAAAGATGTAGACTTGCGTTTGAATCCAACTGATTAACGTTTTTATAAATGAGATGCACCACGTGTATGTAAAACATAAATAACGGGAGTTTATAACTAGATTCCGATAGTTTACAGTTGAATTTGTTTGATTAATGCAGACTTTCCATTTATCCTCCGTATTGCTGTATTATTTTTTGCGTTTTTTTTTGTATTAACGAACTAATTTCAAGCAACAAGACCACGTTACATAGCAATGGTAAATTTAATTAAAAGTGTGGCATTTGATACAAATTTGATTAACTGAAAACGACAAAAAAACAACTCTAAATATTGTATATAAATCAACAGCAGAAATAATAATGAAATTCCGGGAAAGTTAAATTCAAATTAAATAAATGATGATATAAATCAAATGATAGAAGAGCCGGTTGATCGAATAATGACCATAACCAGCCATCCTATTGTTCCCTACAGATTAAATTCCTCTGTCTGTTGGAAAATCGTATTTTTCCTCCAAAAAAAAAAAAATAACAAAAAAAACAACAAAAACCCAAGGAAAAAGTCGGATTTATTGGATTATTGTAAATCAAAATTGTTCCAAGATAAATTGGTGGGAATAAATGTAGAGGTGGAGTTGTAATAATAAGGAAACTAGAGTTGAAAACAAACACAACATATTAATATAATCGATTTCGAGAAAGCATGACAAATCACGTATAGAAAACCAATCATTAATACTCATAGTATGTATGTGTATGTAGTTCTAATGATATTGGACAAGCTTTTGAGCTTTTATATTACTTATACAACCTTAGCAACGACCCTCTTGACAACCCACCTATAATTGTGTTAGTATATATAGTTTTATAAATATACATATAGGTATACCTTATACAGAAAGGTCTTTGACATGGCGACCTAAAGAAAATATGCCCCGTTGCATCGTCACGGTTACCCAAAAACCTATACATACATATATACATAAACTTAGTAAATAATAACATGTATAGTAGTAGAGAGTGCCAACTGTAAAATAGCGTGTGTATATGTGGATATACTAGTAAGGTTGGCGTGTTCCATGCACTATGTCCCCATTAACCCCGTTCATCGTACTATATTACACCAACGATTAATACACCAATATAATATAGAGAGAGGGAGAATTAAAGTTGGAAATCTGGGGAAAGGGGATGAAATGTCACAATATGTATAAACACCGGATCGGATCGAAATGGTTGATGGTGGTCAACAAGTCGTTCAAAACTAATAAATTACCAATCAATGTATTGAAAGCAGTCCTATGGGAAATTTAGGAAAAACAAATCAGTTTCTAAATTACAAGAAGATTGCACAAGAACTCCAAAACCATTTGAAATTTGAAAGAACCGAACCGTTAACTGAACGAATAGCGGGGGATCTAGAATAACAAGAAAATTCTAAAACAAAATTCAAGGAAAACAGGGAAATTGATAAGAGTCAATAGATGCAAAAACTAATTGGAAATAATATAGGAGACAACGTAAAATTATCGATAAGTGCTCTCCTTTGTCAACGTTTAATATCAAACTTACGTCACTAGTGTTGATATAACCATCAATAAGAACATTTCTTTCCTTTTATATATTCGGTAAACATATCGTTTTTCAATGTAAGCTGAGCTTAAAATTGCATCGCAAAAAAATAAAAATCTAATCAGAAGTAAATCATAGAAGAATAATTTACAATAAAATTGTAATTTTGGTGGATGCGCCAGGTACAATTATTTCTAAACTGTTATTAATTGATTTTTTGGGGACTTTCATTTAGTTTAAAATAGTTGAAAAGTTCATTTGATGTTATCTAGTAATTAATTTCAAGTAACTTTCTCACGTTGAAACTCTTTTGCCATCCTTTTGAATTATTGATTAGTTCGCACATTTACCAACAAGAGACTGTATTCGTTGTAAAACTTTTTTTTTTCGAGTTCGAAATATTTCATATATATTCAAAACCAACAATCAGATTTGTTAAATTAATGGAATGTCCACCTACCTTGACTTTTTTGCCGCGTTTTGCGGCAATAGCCCGTGATTTTCTCCGTATTCTATCCAGGTGGAAAACTTTTAACTATACAGCACCAACACAGCCAGTTTTAAGAGATTTTCGTTCAGTTATATGTCTTTTTTTTCCAATAGAAATGTCTAAAATGATTATGTTTTTGTGTGTAAAAACCGAACACTATGATTATATTGGATCGATTTGATTAAAACGAGAAAAGGGTGAATGACTTTGTTTATTTTCACTTCAATTTTATTTCTAATTTTAGTCTTAAGAGGATTTTTCAATTTCTGAATTGTTATCGTCCAAACAACGTTTATAGGGGGATTAAAAAAATCAAAGATGTACCACACCTTTTTTCTCTCTAATATTATAGTTGCTATTATGATTGTTATTGTTGTTGTTGTTGTTGCAATTGATTGGAGGGAAAACACGTCTTGTTTTAAAAGGTGTGTGTTTTTGATACAACAACAGCAATAAAACAAGACAATCCCATAAGCAAATCAATTGACCGATGTGATACAAAATTGTTATAATTTTATCCCTATCTTAGCAAAGAGTCTAAAAAAAGTTGATTTTTGAGTTGCGAACTTCTCAACTTTACTAATGATATAATCCTATTGCTCTTATGTAACTCTCTCCTAATTAGTCCTCTTATAACTTCGAACAATTTTCATGTAATAACTCATAATCCTGAAAGAATCACCAATATATAACTAAAACCTACCAACCAACCCTAATTATATTTATTCTCTCCTATTACCGTAAAAATAAAAATTAATTAACCTTACACGTCAATTATAATAAAAGATAATTTGTTTTGTTTTGTTGTTTTTTTTTTTAATTTAATACTGTGGCAAAAAACCCGAGGTGCGCTCTATTGTGCTACGTAGTCTACTATACTAGTAATAATAAAAAAAAAAACGACACGAGACAGAACAACAACGGCACATCGACGTGCATACAGTGACGGTAGATGCCCAGTTACTGACGCCGAGCGCCGTTTCTGATAATCCTCTAGACGCCAGGACCAAGCATTCAATCCAGACGCATAGCGTCGATTACACATACACTCTATCTCTATTCAAGAGAGTATTTGCAAAAACTATTCACTCACTCATACTCTACTGTATACACACACATACAAACACCTATACATAAACACAAACTTTAATTTTTTTTCAGACTTCATTAGTGGCATGCTTGAAATTTTTGCTTCTAAACAGTTCGCTTGATGTACGTACATGACTGGAATTTTGAATGAAATTAAGTTGCGATAGACGTAAGTTTTTTTTTGGGGTTGTTGTTGCTGTTGTTGTTGTTGTTGAAGTAGGAAGCAAAATAGAAAGTTTTATCTATCAATATGTTTTATGCATTCTGATAACGTTGCAACTTTTCAAAAAACTTTCGATATTGGAATATGTAAGTTTGATGTTCTTCCGAACTGATTGTAATACATATGTGTTGACCAACGAGCTAAAAGGGAGTGGAAAATAAAGGTTTTTTTTTGATCAGAATGTTATTTCAGACAGTCCGGAAAGATTCACGAAATAACTAAATGTTTTTGGACAAAAAGAGAACAACTTTAGTACATAAACTTATGCATACGAATGCAGCATTTAAATATGGTTGAAAACCATCAGAATCACACTTGAGAATTATTTCCAGTCACGTACTTTCAACCCTCATCATTTCGATTTTACTTCGTGACATATTATCATTCCTACACTAATAACAATGATAATAATAATAATAACAATAAGCCAAATATTGTATGGTATTATCCATAAAAAATCGATCAATATTATCAAAGTTTTCTTACGGTCGACTAAGACAATATATCTAATGATTGATCATTTCTGGCATCTTTTCTTCATTTAATTATACTGAAAAAAAAATTTTTGCTCCAATTCTTCCTGTTTGTATCTAGAACGACGTTTCATCAATAGATAATTACGAAGCTCTGTGTGCTCTTGTATTTTCTTTTAAATAAAGGACTTTCATTTAATACCGAAACTTCTCAATCAAAAGCTTAAAGGATTCTTTTCAGGCGGAGGAAGAAGCAGAACTGTTTTATCGTAAAGCTCTCGAATAAAATAACTAGACTATAATAAAAAAAAATAATAATTGGAAAACACTCATTGGAACGAGAATTCACCAAATTTTTTATTAGATTTTTCTAATTTTTATTCAAATATTTTAATTTTTTGCTCACTTTCAGTTTTTTTTTACCAGTTGAAATCTTGTGGTAAGGACACATACTTTAGAACAGGGGTGGCCAAGACGTCGACCGCAAAGCACCAGAAAGTCACTCGCGAACCGAGTTATGAATAATAAAATTTCTTTTTTTTTTTGTTATATTTATTGCCTTATAAACTTTTAAAAGTCCCGAAAATATTTCAAAATTTTCAATCGCATATATAGTCGCCCGCAGAGATATTTTCACTATATAGACAAGCAGTTTGGCCACCCCTGCCTTAAAAAAATTGTTGAAACAAGATCCAGAATTTTCAGGATAATGAGTTTGGTTTCGTTATGAAACCGCTAGATGGCAGTATATTCGTGTTGTATACACGTGTCTAGCCATCAGATCGCGATGACTAGTTCGCATACAATCGGGTAGTGCTGTAACGATTATCTGCGGCGCTATCGTACACGTGCGAGTTGGCGTTCGTCACGCTGATGCACAATGAAAACTGTACGAATTGCACGAGAACTTTTACCAGTGGCGGGTCGTTATGTTTGTGTGCGTTAGCGTTAGCAACAACTGCCCTTGGCGCTGTCGGGTGGCGACTTTAATAAACACATCCCTCTTCCTTACTTTCAATCTGAGTAATGGCAGAGACTTGTACAGTCACGTGCACATAAAAGAGAACGTGGACCTGTGTAAACCGGGCTGGCGAGGTTGGTCTTCACAAGACAACTTAGGCTTCACAGACCAGAATCTGGCCAATCTAGTAGGAAAGATATTCTATCTCTCCACCTTCCTATTCTAAAGAGATAAAAAGCCTAACTCACAATCAGACGACCGAAAATACTAGTATTTCTTACCCAAGAGACGGTCTCTCTTATGTGCCCGTAACTGTATAAACCAAGTGTAAAACTGCTCGAGTGAGGGCGATTTTCTTCAAATCAATACAATTTTCGAATGAGAGAGATGGGATTCAGACACCTGTCGCTTCTAAAGACTGTGACTCTAGAGCAGTGGTTCTCAACCATTTTCAGGCGATGGCACCCTAACACAAGGTATGACAATTTCCTCTCTGAAGGTACATTACATAATTTTGTACGTAAGTATAACCAAAACTTACCTGTATTTATTTTAGGGCTTGCTCGCGGGCCCCTGTTTGAGAATCACCACTGCTCTAGAGTGAGGAAAGAGAACAATCGTCTCGTATGGTCGTACCTTAAGCGAATGATCGCGAACATCGACGCACAGTCTGACCGTTAGATTTTTGTTCGTTTACATAACCTAACTTTTTATGTACGTTGTAGCGTTGTTGTGTCGAAAAGTTTACGTTGTTTTTTCGCGTATTTTATTGTGAAAATATTTAGAAAAACAATTCATTTAAAACCATGTCCGATGAAGAAATGGAAAAATTCGAAATCTCCGATTATGATTTAAATAATGAATTTTATCGTAGTCGAAAAAAATTAACTAAACATCAACAGATTTATGGTAACAAACAGTCAATTCTTATCTAGATAATGATGCAGATTTTTTTACTTTTACTCGAAAACTTTACCTTTTTTTCTGTCTAAAAACGGACTAAATGTTGAATATAATTGTAATCAATATCTGTATATATGTGTAGGTATATGGGCTGATGATAGTGATAATGATGATGATGATAATGATGGTGATAAGCGTTCATCATCGTATAGAACGAAGAAACCAAATAGTTATTCAGCACCAATTGGTTTCGTTGCTGGTGGTATTCAACAAGCTGGCAAAAAAGATAAAGACAATAACAAACCGGAAGAGGAGACCAACGAATCTGATACCGACAAACCAACAACATCTTTTAAAACACGAGATAGTTCCAGTGAATCAGAAGACGATACACCACGACTAGGTTTGTTAATTTCTCTTATTTGTTCGAAATTATCTTGACATCTTGAAATTTCCAGGTTTTGGTGCATTAAAATCCAAAACTCAATCAACCGTTACAGAAATCACCGGCGATATAGCTGGATTACGTTCAAAACGTAACTATCCTAGTGCAAACTTAGTAAATAGCGGTGTTGGAAATTGGGAGAAACATACAAAAGGTATTGGTGCCAAATTATTGTTACAAATGGGTTTTCAACCTGGTAAAGGTTTGGGCAAAGACCTGCAAGGTATACAAGCACCAGTCGAGGCACATTTACGTAAAGGACGTGGTGCAATCGGTGCTTATGGTCCGGAAAAAGCTGCTTCAATAGCGAAAAAGAAAGAAATCAAAGATGAAATCATCGATATTGATAATGAGGAACGTGATAGTGCTAAATGGAAAAAGAATGATGGATCAATGAAAAAGAAAACTCGATATTATTATAGGAGTGTTGATGATGTTATTGAAAAGGGTAAACGACCAGGCAATAATCGGAATTTAGGACCGTCGAGGTATGTGATTAATTGTAAGTCTTGGTGTTTTTTCTTTAATAAAATATTTTTTTAATTTTTAGTGAACTTAGTAAAGTTAAAGTGATCGATATGACTGGCCCTCAACAGAGAATTCTAAGTGGTTATCATGCTTTAAGTGGTCTGAAAGCACCACCAGGTGTTGAACATTATGAAGATGTTGTCCATAAGAAATGTTCAAATTTTTCATTACCAGAAATCCAACATAATTTAGATCTTTTAGTTGATATGTGTGAACAAGATATTATACGAATTGATCGTGATACAAGATATAAACAAGATAGGATTGTTACATTGAAACAGGAACAAGACACTTTAAAAAACACATTGGAAAAGGAGGAGATATTAATTGAAAATTTACAAAACGTTATGGAATATGTTGATAAATTATTGGATCCATCATTGGGTTTATCTTTACTGCAGGTTGCTCAAATTTTCCGTGAATTACAGGTAAAAATGATGATCCATATGATTAGATGTGTTGGCTACAAAACATTTTCGTTTACAGGACAAACATTATGAAGAATATATACGTTATGAATTAGGTGAATTGGCTCCAGGTCTTGTTGGTCCATTATTAACATCAGCACTAGCTAGTTGGTCACCGTTAAATGCCCCAAAACAATATATTGATGTATTCAAACAATGGATGGATATTTTGGATAAGTCTAAACAACTACAACAACACCAACACCAACAATACCAACGTGGGACACTTGAAGGTAATAATATGGGGATACAGCCATATGATAGTCTCTTATGGCATACTTGGATGCCTGTTATGAGAATTTGTGTTAGGTAAGTTACTTTGATTATGTTTTGAAAAATATGGATGATTTTCACACACAAAAAAAGGTGTGTTACTACAATTATTACACAGCATGGAACATTACCAATGGAGAAGTTATACAAAAGGGCGGTTTATCCTATAGGTTTAACGTCCCTTTGTTGTGTAATTCTAACGGCAAATCGTAATAAGTTAAAGTATCTTATCGCGAACATTCTTTGTAATCATTAGAAAATCCTACAATATAAATTAATTGTTTTTTTTCTTTTTTACAGTTCATGGAATCCACGTGATTGTGATCCATTGATAACATTAATTGAAACCTGGATGCCATTATTACCACAATGGATAATTGATAATTGTTATAATCAATTAATATTACCACGTATACGTGTTGAAGTGGATGCATGGAATCCATTAACAGATACAGTACCAATACATGTATGGATCCATCCATGGATACCATTATTAAATGATAAATTACAAACAATAATCTATCCAATAATACAAGATAAATTGGGTGCAGCATTAGCTAATTGGCATCCATCCGATCCATCAGCTAAACCGATGTTGAAACCATGGCAAAGAGTACTACCAGATGGTACATTTTTAGCATTTCTACTTAAACATATTGTACCGAAATTACAAATATGTATGCAACAATTTGTTATAAATCCACATCAACAACATTTAGGTTTGTACCAAAAAAATCACTTTTCCTAAAATCCATAAACTAATTCTTTTTTTTTTTAACTATAAATAGATGCTTGGCATTGGGTGATGGATTGGAATGATATGTTATCAGTTGGAAATATGACATTAATTTTAGATAAATTCTTCTTTCCGAAATGGTTACAAACTCTAGCTATGTGGTTGAATCATAATCCCAATTATACACAAGTGACCGAATGGTATTCCGGATGGAAAAGGATGTTTTCGGATGAATTATTAACCCAACCGACAATTAAAGAAAATTTCCATAATGCACTAGAAATGATGAGTAGAGCTGTTAGTTTCGGCCAACAACCAGGTGCTAAAGAATCAATCTCGTATTTGAGTAGTATGGAGAGTAATCCACTACAACCACCACCACCGCCACCGCCGCCACTATCATCACAACAACCACCATCACATAGAGTTGACAGTTTTGCAGAAACTGTTCGTTCACTTTCAAAAATACCACCATTATATAAGGATTTAGTAGCGAAACGTTGTGAAGAACGTGGTATTCTTTTTGTACCGATACCAAATAAGTACCATGAAGCTAAACAAGTCTATCGTATTGGTACAAATGGTCTACAATGTTATATTGATAGAAATGTTATTTTCTCATCACAAACTAATTCCAATTGGGCACCAACATCATTGAATCGTCTACTCGATATGGCGTAATATTTCATGGTCTGTTTTGATGTAAATATTTATTTATATTTTGTTGTATAAAATTGTGTGTGTTTTTGTGTATAAAACAGAAATGGAATGGTTGAGAAAAATTAATAAATAAATAGAATATAAATGATTTGTTTAAGAGTTCCTTTTATTATAAAAATGATTGCTGGAATGATGCCAAACGTGAACAATTCTTTTTACGGCTTTTATCACAGACCTATTTAAAAAAAAAAGTGTTTTTTTGACAGTGGCGTAACTAGGGCAGTACAATAAAAATTTAAAACTATTTACAAAATCAATTAATAAAATTATCTAATGATAAGTAAAGGAAATACCCTGTCTATAATTTTTTTCTTGTGAAATTCTAGTTACGCCACTGATTTTTCTCAACTGCCAATTCAAGCCTCCCCTACACCAGTGCGACTTTCCGTTGTCGCAGCGGCAACGACAACTTTCTCCCATAAGCAGCACATGGAGAGAGTTGTTGGCGTTGCGACAACGGAAAATCGCATTGGTGTGGGGGATGCTTTAAGCCGGATTCCATAGAAATCTAAAGCATTTTTTTTTGGAAACATCAAGGATCGTATAGGCAACAATGGAAGTAAATTTACAATTACAGTAGAACCTCGGTAATTGGACATTTCCTGTTGAGATCATGTCGAATTATCGAGGTTCTCCTGTACACTTATAATTATACAATAAATAGATTTTAAAACATCATTTACACCTCTAAACCAGGAACATTACCATTGACAGTAGGTTTTTCGGTTCTTGTATGCCATACATAGACTTTCGTACAATTATCAGCTAACGGTTCTAATTCATCTTTTGTTGTAAAATAACTTAAAAACTCACTCTCTTGTAGACCTTTTTCCATTTTATATGAAAACCATGCATCTGATTTTGCCAATATTAAATCTAAATTGATCGCAAATCCGGCCATATCAATAGCAAATGGTCGATTCGCTTTCCAGCCACTTTTATAACCGACAACTTTACCTAAAAACCAAATTATCATTAAATAAATTGTCATTTTGAAGATTTCCAATTTCCAACTACCTGTAGTTGAATCTAAGATTGGTGTTTCAGCATTTAAACCACCAACTAGACCGACTGGCCAAACACCAACTCGTTTAACTTTGGCTATCTGTAACCGATTCATGTGTGTTATAAGAAGAGAGATTTAGGGCCGGTTGCACCATTCGTTATCAAAACTTAACAATGGGTTTTTCCACTGGGCTGGCCAATCAAATAGGCCAGTCCAGTTAAGTTTTGACAATGAATGGTGCAACCGTCCCTTGTTGAATTGTTTGTTGGGCAAAAAACGTACTTCTTTAAATAACTTTACATTATAAGTGTTATCATCATCCATGAAATAAACAACACCTTTATCACGATTTGGGACTAAATTGTCACGAAGCCATTTTAGGGCAGTGTTTCGTTGCTCAACGCCACGATGACGTTTCCATCTAGGATCCTAAAAACAAGAACCATTTTAGATAACACAGAATAGTGATTATACAATGCAATCTATAAAATTTATGACAAACGTATGTCTTTGCTAGCGTGATAGTTCAGTTGCTTACTACAATAACGCCATCTATACAGATTTTATGGTACTTGAACTTGTTATATTTTAAGTTTTAAGTGTCGACATACGTTCCTTACGTCATTCAATTGATTGATAAATTTTATTGATCGTACTGTATATAAATAGAATATTTACTTTATCTTTTAATTGTTCAAATGGTGGTGTTTTTGCATTTAAATGTGTTGTAATTAGATTGGATTCAGCAATTAGATTTCGAACTAGATCAGTTTTTGTTTCTGAATCTTCAACAACAATCCAATGTATATTTGATGCTAATTGTAATGTTTGTGATATACGTGTTAATTCAGCTTTCTGTACATAACGCCAATATGTTGGTGTAATTGTATAAATAATTGGAAGACTCTGTTCGTTCTTTTTCTTATCACTTAAATGTTCAATTAACAATAATTGTTGTTGTGTTAATTGTAATTCATCTTTATGTATTTCTAAGACTTTTTTTAAAACTTTTAATTCATCAATTCCTATATAAAAACAATTAGAAACAATTATCTATACAAAATCAATAGATAAATTTAATCAAATAATACCTGTTTCTATTACATTCAATTTCCATATAATTATAACAATCGATAGACCAATCAACCAATATGTGAAACGTTTCAATTTCATCTCGGATTTATTAACACGCTCCATAGATATAAGAAATGATTACAATTTTTCATTGATAAGACTCAAAAACTATTAAAAATTGATTTAGATATTGTTAACAAATCTCAACTTAACCTCCATTTATCAATTTGACACAAAGATTTGACAGTTCATTCTTCATCATCACAACTCACAACAACCAATCACAATACAGCCGATTGATCACATGACTTATAACAACCAATCGTTTTATAGAGAATTGTCACGTGATACGGTTTGACAGTCCTGTCATTTTGACAACTAATCATCAGCTGTTAGGTTAGTTTGTACTTTGTTGTTGTTGTTTTATCAATAATTATTGATTTTTTGTTGTTTGATAATAAATAAAAATTAGAATGGATTATGAATTACCAACAGAATTTGATTTAATTGTAATCGGGACAGGTTAGTTTTTCTTTAATTTCTATGAATTTCATGTAATTAATTGAAACCCGGAAATTCTATAGGTGTTGTAGAATCTGTTGTTTCTGCAGCTGCTAGTCGAATTGGGAAACGTGTATTGCATATTGATAGGTAAGTTTGATAAGGAAATATCATTAGTTTTTCATTGCGTCAGTTTTATAATGAACTTATAGTGAACTTGGAATTTTCATGAATATTGGCTTATAAGTCAAATTACTTTGTGGTAGGACCCAACAGAAGAGTTTATCTCTTGCAACAGCAACAATGGAGAATGTTTACCTCCCACCCTAATGGTGGGAAATTGCACAATTGCTTCCACCATTTGAGTGGGGATAAACTTCTGGTTTTGAACATAGGGTGCTTATACTTCTAACGTGTAGAGGGTGCTACCTGTTTGAGCATTATAAAAGATATGTTGACAATGCTCAAACAGGTAGCACCCTCTAGACGTTAGAAGTATAAGCACCCTATGTTCAGAACCAGAATTTCATCCCCACCCAAATGGTGGAAGCAATTGCGCAATTTCCCACCATTTGGGTAGGGGGTAAACAATCCCCATTGACAATTTTAATCACGGTGTATAATATAATATATTATACACCGTGATTTTAATGTACAGTCTTATCTGGGTCTTTATTGTCTAAAAACTACCTGCTTTTAGGAAGTGCTCTCCTTTTCTGTCCATCAATAAATTAAACTGATGTGGTAAACATTCTTTTGTTGGGTCCTACCACAAAGTGATTTGAATGTAGAAGTCAATATTCTCAAAATTTGTAAGACTGTTATTTCCCTAAAGTCACAATCTAAGTGTATTTCATGTTGACAGTACATCGACTAGATGAACTTAGATAGTGACTTTACAAGTGAAAATTGACTGGCCCAATTTTGATTTTCAGTAATAATTATTATGGTGGACAATGGGCATCCTTTAATTTAGATAGTTTACAAAAATTCCCAATAAACAATCAACAATCTGGTACAAAACCAGCTGAAGAGATTGTAGGAAATGATGAGAAACTCTACCAGATCGGTAATGATGTTTATAATTTAAAAGATTTTATCATAGAATGGCATATTCCTCCTGAGTGAGTTGTTGAATGATTAGTGTTTTTTTTGTTGATTTTTATCAATGAAAACTTCAATTTTTGTAGAAAAGAATTACAACCGAATGTTGATAATGATAAAATTGTTGATAATAACAAGAATTGGACACAAGAAGAACTCTTAAAAGATTCACGAAAATTTAATATTGATCTCACACCAAAGGTGTGTTTGACTAGTTTTACCTGTTATTATTATTATTATTATCAGAGGTGGATCTATAATGAAGCAAATGAAGCTTAAGCTTCAGGGCCCCCGATCAGTTCTTCTTTTGGAGTTCATCATTGAGGGCCCCCTTACAAAACACAAGCTTCAAGGCCCCTCAAAGGACATAAGTTTCAGGGCCCCAAATGCCTAGATCCGCCACTGATTATTATTATTATTATTATTATTGTTCAAACATATTTTCTTGTAACAGTTACAGTTTGCTCGTGGTGATTTTGTTGAATTATTAATCTCATCAAATATTGCTCGTTATTCAGAATATCGTAATGTTAGTCGAGTATTAACATGGTTGAATGGACAATTAGAAGTTGTACCATGTTCAAGATCAGATGTTTTTGCAAATAATAAAGTAACAATTATAGAGAAACGTATGTTAATGAAATTATTTACATCATTAGATGCTGATGAGAAAGAAATTAATGAGAATAATTTAACAAATAATAAAACATTTCGACAATTTTTAAAAGAGAAAAAACTAACAACAAATCTAATACATTATGTTTTATATGCAATTGCAATGTGTACAGATGATACATTATGTTATCAAGGTATACAGAATACAAAACGATTTCTAAATAGTTTAGGTCGTTTCGGGAAAACACCATTTCTGTTTTCTATGTATGGTAGTGGTGAGATTACGCAAGCTTTTTGTCGGTAAATCCAACAATTTCTCTCCAATCCAATAGTTTAATTATTATTTTAATGATTGTTATCAGATTGAGTGCTGTTTTTGGTACAATTTATGCTTTAAATCAACCATTAAATGGGATAATTTGTTCGAATGATGGTAAATTTAAAAGTTTGATTTGTGGTAAACAGACAATTCAAGCTAGAAATCTAGTAATTGGTATTGATAAAATACCAAAAATATTTACTGATAATACACCAATACAATCGTATATATCACGTGGTATTCTGATAACAAATAAATCAATAATGGAAAGTGAAAAGGAACATTTAACATTATTGATTTATCCACCGGAAAATGGTAAAAATCTATGTTCTATTATCGAACTGGGATCATTAACAGGAACTTGTCCTAAAGATTTATGTAAATAGTTTAGCACTTTTAATTTATTTTAATTATTAATTATGATTTTTTTTAATTTCTAGTTATTGTCCATTTAATTACACGACAAGTAACAAATCCGAAAGAGGACTTCCAAAATTGTATTAATAATTTATTTAATTTTAATGATGATAATGTTGTAAAACCAAAAATTTTATGGTCTTGTTATTTTTCAATACCAGATACAAATGATTTAGATTTAAAAAAATATTATTCGAACAATATTTTTACATGTCCAGGACCGGATTTGGATTTAGATTATGATTTTTCGATACATAAAGCCAAAGGTATTTTCAATGATTTGTATCCAGATTTGGAGTTTCTACCAAGAGCACCAGATCCAGAAGAGATTATCATAGAAGGTGATAGTGATAATGAGATACAAACAACTACAACAGAATTGGAGAATATTACAGTCAATGAGGCACAAACAGAAGGTGAAGGAACAACGATTAACGAAACTAATCCGGACACTTAAATAGTAATTTATTTATATTATTATTACTATTGGATTATAATTAAAATTATATACCTAATTAATGAAAATAAAATTAATTAATAATTCTATTGATCTCATTCATCCCCAGGCTGGTGTTTTGCAATAATGTAGAACTAATTTACCTTCAGCTGAGTAACAGTTAAATAAATTTTTCACGATTTGGTCAGGCGATGGTGCAAACGTTTGATTTACATATAAAAACTAGAAATTGTTGTTTTTAAGAAAAATCGGAAACAATTAACAATAAGTTAGATATTTACAAGTTTTTCGTGTGGTTCTAGTTTCATGTATTTTTTCATAAAATCGGCAACCCATGATATTGGTTTATCACCTTCAACAGTCCACTTTTTCCGTTTCATAATTGGGGCATTTCCAGTTGGTTTTAATAATATATCATCTTGAAAAAAAAAAACAGCAATAAATAGATTATTATTTAAAAATACTAATAATAATCTTTACATTTTTGTTTTTCTAGTTTTTTATTTGACACATCTTCATTTTCATTATTTTCATTAATTTTCATTGTTTGGAATGAATTTAATGATTCAATTGGTTCACTTTTATCACCGTTTTCATCGCTCATTTTTCTATATTTTTAGACGAAAGAAGGGCTGAAATTTAAATAGTTAATTGGCTTTCTGATAACACGACTCGAAAGATAACCTCAAAATTTTGAAATTTTGACACTTCCAAACTAAATAGTTTTCAATATGATTTTAGAATTTTTCGAAAATTTAAAATTGAAAAATTAGATTTCTAAATAAATCAAATATTTGATAAGAATTACAAAATGTTTTCTAACTGGAAAATTGATAACAAACGTCAAATTTTCTTGACAGATGACAGATGACAGATATCAAAACTAGGGATGAGCAAACAATATCGAGCTTCCTAAAATCCCGATAATTAATCGCAAAAATTAAAAATATGTGTTTAATAATACATTTTGCTGATTTTCACAAACAGTGACACTTTTGTTACAAAAAAAGCTCAAAATATCGATTGTTTATCGAAATGCTGATATATCGAGAGTCCTGAAAAATTTTGCCCATCCCTATATAAAACTTGATTAGCATCAGCGCCTCTAACGGCAAGTCTTAGCATCTTGGTTATGGAAATACGAGAAAATACTGCTAAATATAGCGCATTTTGCGTTCAAATTGGTTAAATAAAGAAAATTCGAATTTTTCAACTATACGGTGTTAATTCTTATCAATTGTGTCAAATGGTTTAAAAAATGGGTCAATTTTTCGAACCGCTGTTATTTTTACTTGGCCTGTATACTATGCTGAACACTGAACGTTAATGCTAAAATTGGGCTGGAGAAGACGCGCGCCCCTTTTGTGCACCAGCCCTATAGTTCAATACTTCAAGCTATGTTCTCATTCTCACGGTGGATTCCAAAGCGTGGCTTGTACGGCTTCAGCCAATTAGAATTCGTAGTCTTGCAAAATTTCGAAGAATCCTAAATTCTGATTTGCCAGAACTGTGCTTTGGAACCCACCATGAGAACGTAGCTTCACTGTAGCTATAGTCAATTCATTGTGTTTGTTCCCATTTTTATTAGGCAACCCATTCAGTACCCCGTGCATTTCGCATTACCAGCCGAACGGGTTGCCTAATAAAAATGGGAACAAACCCAATGAATTGAATATTATGTTCAGGAGGGTTGTTCGGTGCGGAGGCAGAGAGATTGCGTGACATAGGAATCAACACAAGTTGAATGGTGCATTCGAGATTGCAATTCTAAAAGCACTTTTCAGGCCCCTGCACTTTAAACCGTTCGGTTATTGTTTTCGGTCCGGAAGGGGTTACCTCTGGAGCGTTCGACAAGTACATAAAGGACGATTAGTGCATGCTCCATCTTGCGAAATGGAGCACATATCATGGACATATAATACCATCCGCTCAAAACAGAAAATTTCCGGTGGAAAGGAATTTTGAAGGAAACATTAAAACAAACAAGACCTTTACCAAATTTCCAACCAACAATAAGAATTTTATTTCATTTCTTCGTCATCATACAAATAAACATAATACATGCACGGCAAACTATCCAGTGATTGAGTTGTTACAATACTACATAAATGCTTCTTTTTACACTCATCATCACATCCACGATTAATACCACGATCACCATTTCGATAATAATAACTGAAAAACAAATTGAAATGACGATAATCATAATTGATTAGAAATTAATTGAAATTTACCGGAAATATGTATCCAATAATGAATGATCGTTTGCCATTTTAACTGGTATTTTACCAACTTCTTTTGCTTGTAAGTTCTTAATACCATACGTCTCTCGAAAACTATACAATTTATACCACTGTGGCGGTTCATTGGGATTTAAATTTGCTAATGTTAAATTAAATGTCCATTCTTCTGCATCTAAAATCGTCTGAAATATAATATGTAGATATTTGTCTATTATTGTTCAATGTATGTTCTATGTGCTGGATGTTCCACCAAATTCTGCACAAGTTTTTTTGAAAAGAGGTGAATGTAACTGTTTGGAAAAGACAAGGAAAACTCCAACAGATCAACTACAAATATGGAAGATGGAATGGAGTAAATAGAAAGCGGGAGCTTCATAAGATCTAAACAGGGATGAATGTTACCAAAGTCCAACAACTTTAGAAAAAAACAGAATACCATTCATTTCGGGGCCTGAAGCTGCAGCTTTATTTGTTCCAGTTACGATCCGCCCCTGATAGTAGCAGAATTGGATGAAACATCCAAATACTATTTCTGGAAATATTACATAAGTCCGGTCATCAACTTTGTAAATTTTATAACTTGGATTTGAATCAACGAAAGGTGTCACTGAAGCTCCGTTGAAAGCTACGTTAGTTGGTTGTATAATAGTTTCTTGAGTTGAACCATTGTAAAATATATGAAATTCATCAGTATGCGTGTGCCCTTCAAATATTCCAGTAATTGTATTTGAAAATCTACAAGAATTATGCAAATATCATTATTATTATTATTATTATTATTTATTTATTTTCTTTGTGTTAATAGTACTATTCTACCTTCGAATGATTCGATTATAACTGCCACTCCAGTCATGCAAACATTCATTGTCCCCACTTGGTACATGTGATAAGATATGTACACTTTCATTATCTTTTTCAGCTTGTGTTAATACTTTGACTAACCATTGTAATTGATCAGCGGGATCCTCATTCTTATGTATTAACCACCAATTAAATGTATAACATAAATTACTGTTTAAACCGATTATTCTGAAACCCGGTCGTGGACTAACTGTATAATAACCACCTTTTAGGATTGTTTCACGTACTTCTTCACCAAGCCATTCTATCCATAATTGTACACCTAATTCATACATCCATTGTGTTTTCAAATTATCATCAGAAATGTCAGAAGGTGCCCAACTAAAACAATTGAAATTTTCAGCAACTTTTTCAGTTGAGAAAAAAATGTTTTCTTACACATTCAATGGATGAGGCTCATGATTACCGAAAACAGGAAATACAGTAGTTTTTATATTGTCACGCATATAATTAAAAAGGTCAGTTATAACTTCTTGATTTTTCGTTTTACTCGTTTCCCATATTCTATGGCTAATTATATCACCTGTATAATAAACATACGTGGATCCGTGTGTATTAGCTTGACGGATTGTTTCTTTAACTAGATGCCATGGTGCATCGGCATCTCGATAATCAGACCAATAACCACATTTGGCTTCATCTGATGATGGTTCACCTTGGTCAGGTTGACAACACATTGGTTCACCACATTCTGCATTACCACCCGGTGTATATGATGGATCGACATGAAAATCCGATAAATGTAAAATATTTATCGGATTATCTTCAGATGGATTATCAAGCTAAAAATTTTTTTGAGTTATTTATAGAAAATTAGAGAAATATTGAAATTACTTCCGGTCTGTCTATCGTATTTCCACTGGGAATAGGTACTAGCCAAGGTGGGTATGCGTTAGGATCAGAACACTGTTTTTGTAATATTATACCACAAAATCGACTGGCTGAGGCTTGTTCATTGTTCTTTACAATATAAATAAAAACATCCTAGAAAGTTTTGTTATAATTAGCTATTGAAAGATAATTTCTTATAAAGATTTCGTATTACAATATTTTCATCTATAATACCCCGACAAACTCGTTTAGTTGAAGCACCAACTGTCGTACATAAAAATGTTAATAAATCAACTAACCCATTTCGGTCTACACCCGCTTTCACTTGAACTAAAATTGCATTAACTCCTATTTTACATAGAGGACAAAGCACCTCTGGACTGGTTAAGTCTCCCAAATCGTCTATTAAAGCACGTGGCATTTGATAATGTTTTACAACATCAAGAAAATATTCTGGAGCTTGTCTGGTTTCCATATATTCTTGAACTCCTTTCTCAATCAACCTCATATCTTCTTCAACTTTAATATAATCGATTTTGCTTTTATGTTTTAAAAATAAATTAAATTACAAAACTTACCGTTCCTTGTTAGAACAGCGAATGTTGAAGACAGAAAAATCACAAAAATTAACCAAACTGTTTGAGACATGTTGTAAAGACAAAGCAAGTTAGGCTTGTAGGCTGAATACAATTGTGGCTACCCAATTTGTCCGAATTTATAGGAACTTTTATCACAAAATTTAAATATAATGTGAGTGATACTTTAAATTTGGAAAAAAAGTAATCTTCAATTCCTATTGTTTTTTAATAATAATAATAATAATTTTTTCCAAATAAACTTAAATTACACTCTTGAGATGAAATATGAACTTTGATTCGTGGACTTTAAGGTCAATTCTGACAGAGATTTAGTTCGGTAATTAAATACACCCAATTCTGTTTTTACACAGTGGATATGTACCCAAAAAATCCGTGTTAAAAAAAATCGTGTAAAAATATATGGAGAAATGGAAGATTGGTTTCAAACCTTAAGAAAAAATTATATTATGTACACAAACTTTATTTGTTTTCGACCTTTTTTATTAGGTAAACAGTCAAATAACTTTTTGCTTCAAACACGAAACGGTATGCAGAAACTATTTCATACAGAAATAAATCGGAAGAAATGCAGTCATTGAAACAAATCATCACGATTTACCCTACTGTCGCCAGTGTGTTAAGATTTACTTGGCTACGAGTAGTAGTCTTCAATGCAAATTCTAAGAATTTTCTTAAGTTTAGGACCATTTTCCTAGAATAACAAATAGGAATATTTTTTCGTAATATTAAAATCAAAGGGAGATTTTTAGGTTTAAAAACTACCTAGATTAAATTTACGATTAGGGTGTTTCAAATATTTATTAGATGTCGGATACCTACAAATACAGTAGAACCCACTTAAATGCAACATGCATAATTGCAAAATCTGTTTAAGTAATCACACAAACTATGCATCGTTGTTGTTTCCTATCTATACAGTTTTTCATACGTATAAATGCAACTCGCTTAAAAGAAAAAAACTGCACATATGCATTACCGTATTGTAAAATATTCCCCGGATAATTGCAAATAATCTATAAAAAAAACTATACAACCTAACATTTTTGGAGTTTGTTTTTAAACAAACGTTTCCTTTGAAGTTATATCGTTAAGATTATGCAATGAGCAACTTAATTTTAAATATTCGTTAAAAATATTCCGTCTGCATTATGTGCATACATCTTCTGTAAATCCCTCTTAAATGAGTACGTTTTACATTTGAACATGACCCACAATAACAGAAACACATCATCAGTGCAACAAAAATTTGTACAACATTCGTTTGCACTTGAGCGGATTCTAGTGTACCTATACGCAAAATACGAGGAATGTAAGTATCAAAACGCGTGTAAAGATAAATTTTTGTTTTTGATTAAATCCACGTGGATATTCTCTTTAGAGAATAGTACATGATTTCAAGATCCACTCGTTGTAACAGTAAAACAATTTTATCAATTTTTTTAAAAGTCATTTTATAAACAGACTGATGAATGTTACCTCATCAATTGTACTCAATATTCAAAAATCCAATCCATTTTGGCAATTGAGATAAGAATTTGTATATAAGCCATAATATTATTTGTAAGAATTAGTAGGTAGGTACTGCCGATGTTAAATGTAGGTAGTAGATCCACCTAATCATTCACATGAGGCATTCAAATTTTTGTCTTAACTATGTCCTTTGCTAGTAAAATGAGCTGTATGTAGACTATATGATATATTATAATGCTGATATTCACCCTCTGTCTCAAAAATGTATCCACTAAATTGTTTTTTACGAGAATTTTATATACTATTTTAGATACATATATCGATGGACAAATAGTGGGCAGAAAATACTTTCCCAACTCAAAAGTTTGACAGGGGAAACTCCATTAGCTCAGCTGTTCCCTTAGGAACCCCATACGTTCTGATGAACGCAACAGTATAGCAGTCCATAAAAGAAACTGTCTCATTTGTCCAAGCCTGTAAATCATGATCTAAGCGAACTATCTGTTAAATTACGACAAAAAAGTCAAGCCTTTTAGATAATTTAAGAATTGCTATCACTGAATTCTAATCATTAAAAAAATACTATAAGTACCTATATCAAACAAAAGCTTACATCCAAATACTTTTTCATTTAATTATTAAAAATGGCACAGGAATGGAAAAAAAACACACTTTCAAAAGATCGCACGCGTTTATTTAAAATTCGAGATAACAATTGCTATAAATTTGTACAAGTTTGGCGACAAAAGAGTACAAACAACTTGCACAAAACATGTTACAAACTGTTTTATTGATTTTTATAGTGTCCTTATCGTCCGCTTTAGCTGTTCTGCCACCGAATGGTAAGTTTCATAACTTGATTTACTAGCACAAAATTACAATAAATTATATTAAAGTCGAAGAAGATATGAGATTGATAGAAAAAGGAATTCAAGAATACTTTGAGACAGACCATGTACCGGATTATCTTCCTGATGTTATAAAACATTATCGAATTCCACGTGCTGCAATAGTCGATTCAATAAACTTAACAGAGACAGAGTTATATTGTCCTCTTTGTAAAATAGCAATTAATGCAATTTTAGTTCAAGTGAAATTGGGGGTAGACCGAAACAAATTAGCTGATTTATTAACATTTCTGGGTACAAGATTTAATATTTCTTCTAAACGAGTTTGTAAAGGTGTTGTAGATTTGAATATTGTAAGATGAATCTTTTTATAAAAATTATGATAAAACATTAATTGAAAATTAAAATTGTTAGGATATTTTTATTTACATCATAAACAACAGAAATGCAATTACAGCTGATGACTTTTGTGGAATAATTTTACAAAAGTACGATTGTCCAAGTGCTCCTAATGTTGGCGACTGGAGTATTGAAATTCCTAGTGGAAATTCGATAGACCGACCAGAAGTAATTTCAATATTTCTCTAACTATACCTATATATTATAAATAACGAAAAAAAACATTGTAGCTCAATAATCCATCTAGTGAAAATTATATAAATATTCTACACTTATCTGATTTCCATGTTGACCCATTCTATACACCAGGTGGTAATGCAGTATGTGGTGAGGCGATTTGTTGTCAAAATGATCAAAAAAAAACATTATCGACAGAAGAACAATGTGGTTATTGGTCTGATTATCGAAATGCCGATGCACCATGGCAGCTAGTTAAAGAAACAATCCGCCAAGCTAATACACATGATTACACCTATGTTTATTATACAGGTGATATAATCAGTCATAGAATATGGCAAACAAGCATTGGTTATAATAAACAAATTATAAAACAACTTTTTGATTATATGCGCGAAAATTTAAAAACTGTTGTATTTCCTGTTTTCGGTAACCATGAACCTCATCCGTTAAATGCGTAAAAAAATATTATCTCAATTAAAAAAATTTTTTTTGAAAAATCAAATAATTTTAGTTGGGCACCACATTACATTGCTGATGAAGAATATAGAACAGACTGGATATTTGACTTAGCCGCTGATTTATGGGTCCCATGGCTCGGTGAAGATGCACGTAAAACAATTCAAAAAGGTGGTTATTATACAGTTAGCCCACGACCGGGTTTTCGAATAATTGGTCTAAATGGTAATGTATGTTACACATTTAATTGGTGGTTGATATATGATGATGTTGATCCATATGGACAACTAAAGTGGCTGGCTAATGTATTAAAACAAGCAGAGGAAAATAACGAAAGTGTACATATTTTATCGCATATATCAAGCGGGGATAGTGAATGTTTGCGTACTTGGAGTCGAGAGTATGGTCGACTTGTTGAAAGGTGAAATATTAAAATTTGTATTAATAATAACTCCATTTCAAAAATATATATATTTCCTTAATAGATTCGCAAATACAATTACTGGAATATTTGAAGGACACACACATACTGATGAATTCCACATTTTTTACAACAGCTCAGACACTACAGATGCAATTAATGTAGCTTTTAATGGTGCTTCAGTAACACCACACATAAATTCAAATCCAAGTTACAAGATTTACACCGTTGATAACAAGGCTTTCGTAATATTTCAAGAAATACGATCGGCATGTTTTACCAAATTCTGCCACCATAGTCACTAATTTTGCGAAATTTGATTTCGTAAAACAGCTCTTTTTTCATTTTTTTTTGTATATTTTTGCTAAAGTATCTGAAATTCACTGATTGAAAATTCTTTAAAGTGCAGAATTCGGTGGAATATCGGGTACATGAAAAATGTTTTGAATAATAATAGAAATTTTTTCCAGACCATTTTAGATGCCGACGAATGGACATTTAATCTAACATTAGCAAATTCAAAAGCACCGGAGGAATTACCAGAATGGTACCGACTGTACAGTTTTCGAGAAACGTATGGAATAGAAAATTTACAACCAAAAGAAGTTGGTAAAATACCAGAAAAAATGGTAAACGATCATTCATTATTGGATACATATTTCCGGTAAATTTCCAACATTTCTAATCAATTATTATCAACATTTTAATTCTTTTTGTTCCAGTTATTATTATCGAAACGGTGATGGTATTAAGAATGGATGTGATGACGATTGTAAAAAGAACCACTTATGTAGTATTGCAACAGCTAGATCAATGGATCGTACACAGTGTGATCATTATACAAAGTTATACGATCAAGGATATTAATTGAAACGAAATAAACCTATTACAAGAGCTAGAACAGGTAGTCGTGAACCATGTAAACGTTATATACAGTTATGTAATGAGGGATAGTTAAAATGAAATAAACTTTCTAAATGCATCTTGTTTCGTGTTTTTTCTTCGATATTTCTTTTGAGCTGTGTTTCCACAATTTGAACAACACTTTACGAGCAATTCTACAATTATGGTGGATGCGCCGGGCAAAAACCTAAATATGTATTATGTATATGTATTTGTATGACATATAATTGTTAAAACAATACAGTAATTCGAGTTTATTTGCTATGATAACATCTACTGTTATCTGTGCAAATGTGATAACTTGGCTCGCACAAGAATCACCTACTTGGGCTATGTGACCCTGTCGCCAGAGAGGTAATCAACTTCGCAAAAAAGACATTGTTTTTGGGATACTAATAGATATAAGGGTACGAACAATAGATTAATAATGGTCGCAGTTTAGAAAGACTGAACAGCCAAATGACCCCAGTGCTTAATCTAATCTAATCTAATCTCCTATGATAATAATACCTCTTTTGTATGCTTTTTTACATTTTTCTTGGCTGCATCGGAAATATTTAAAAATCTAACAATTGCAAAATATAATTGGGATTCTATAGAATCTCACACTGGGTCTGCCTCGACTATTATCGTATAGAACTGCTTTAATTGGTAGACCACAGTGTCTGTTCTGTAATTTGTCTTATGTGACTCCCGCACACGTGCAAAAATACCGAGATCATACATATTAATAAAAAATATTATACATTAATTATATACTTATGCAAAATAGGTATAAGAAATGATAGTATCTATCAAAGCACGTGTAAAGATAAATTTTTGTTTTTGATTACATTCACGTGGATATTCTCTTGAAAATATAGTCGTAGCTTTTAAAACCAATTCACTTTAAAACGATTTTATCAATTTTGTTTAATCTACAGGTTGTGAGATCTACATATAAAAAATCAATTATATGGTTAGAATAGGATTCATTTATTCTTGGCGCCCACAGAATAGGCGCCTTAAAAATCGTTATTTTGCCAGGAAAAGAGATGATTGATCCAAAGTGTTTTTCTTTTTAAATTCACATCCATGTCTTTAGTTTGATTGCTTTAAACAAATCATTGAACAGAATGGGATAGAACTTGATAGAAACCAATGTTTGATGGATTACTGTTCTGGAATAGAATAGTCAGCACACATGAAAGTCATGCACAGAACTTTTATTGTTTCTATTTTCTTTTTTCTTAAAAAAACCGTTGTTGCTTGATAATAAGCAATGAATTTCTTAAAAAAATCCACCAAAAGACCAACTTGATTTAGCGATACATCGGCCGGCACAAGAATGTAACATGTGACATATTAAGTTGAATTTTATCTACCATAGGGTTCTACTTCTGTGACGATACTAAAAAATTCATTCTCTACAACTACCCGTCATGGGAATTTCGCAAATTGCTTCTAATAATTTAAATAAAGCTATGGTCCAATTTAAGAACCGGGCCAAGTTAGGGATCTTTCAATACTATTCTTATAGTCCGTTTTCGGACAAGACAAGGACTTGTACAGAAGCAAAGTATTAGATCAGTTATATCTCGATGGACAAAAGAAGATAAATCTATCATTAAATTTCAATTAATATGACTGCAGTCCAATCACTCAAAAGGTATCTACTTGAAAAAATGAAGTTACATTAAAACACTTGAAATTTCATCTGACAAATGCTTTATTTGATGATTAAAATAAGAATAAGTATCCTCTACATTAACAAGATCATACATTTACATTTAAATTTTAAGATAACAATTAGTATAAATATGTGCAAATTTAGTTTCAACAACAATACCTACAACATAGGCACAACTTGCTTTGTCCACAAAACATGTTGCAAACTGTTTTATTAATTTTTGTCGTCTTTTTGTCGTCTACTTTAGCTGTTCTACCAGCGAATGGTAAGTTTTATAATTCGATTTACTAGCATAAAATTACAATAAATTATATTGAAGTTGAGGAAGATATGAGATTGATAGAGAAAGGAATTCAAGAATACTTTGAAACCAAACATGCTCCGGATTATTTTATTGAGACTTTACACAAATATAAAATGTCACGGGCTATAATAGACGATTTAAACTTCACTGACCCAGAGGTATTTTGTCCCCTTTGTGAAGCAGGAGCTTCTGCAATTTTAGTTCAACTGGATTTAAATATAGACCGGGATGAATTAGTAGATTTATTGACATTTTTATGTGTAACAGCCAGTCCTTATCCTAGACGAGTTTGTCATGGTATTATCGATTTGAATATTGTAAGATTAATTCTTTAGGAAAACTGTGACCAGATAATTAATTAAGATAAACATTTTTAGGATGTTTTTATTTTTTATTTATTTAATCTAAAAGTCCTTATACCTT
>JAZBHA010000511.1:23552-60033 GCA_037464855.1 Iselma pallidipennis | reverse complement strand
CGGTAACTAGTTTAACGACTTGCCGCCTGAGGTGCCGAATTGAAACAGGCGCCAAAATGAGACATCCTAAAGATACAAAGTTTTAAAAGGCGCCGTTTTTGAGACTTTCTTCAGGCGCCACAACGACGTTTTGTTTACCAAATCGTTATGAAAACTGTTCAGTGGGGACCGTACGTTACACTTTCGGTGCAATTCAAACAGAACTCTTCATCTTCTCTCCACTCATTTACAGCTGACAAACTTGACCAATAGTAGGTAAGGTAGTAGTAGTAGTAGTAAGCGGGTAATTGTGCTTATATTTGATTTAAATACCCCACTTAAGCTTGCTGAACGGAGCAAGCAAATCCTTAAAGAGTGAGGACGCTTGAATTGCCATTTCCTTATGGATATCCATAAAGAGCGAGAAGAAGGTAAAGATGAAGATGAAGACTTGTGTTTGAATTGCACTGTTTGTGTAACAATTTCAGGGGGTATTTGAACACCCTGCGTATGGGCGTGTATATAGAAAAAAAAGAGGAAGTCACTCTTTAATAAAATTCTGGATCGTATTGTATTGATTTGTCGCTCAAAAATGATAGTAAATGAAATAATTAATACAAAATCGATAAATATATGAATTTTTAATTAAAACTATGCAATTCATTTAAGATATGATGAAGTCTAGTATGAGTTGTAAATACAACAGACAATCAACGTCATGTTTCTTTTTTTTTGGTTGTTTTTTGACAAATAAATAATTCTGATATTAACTGTTCTACATATGTTTTTTTTTCGTTTTTGTTTAAAATTGAATACATTAGTATTACTACATAATTTTTTCTCTATTAAGTAACTTACAATTAATTATTTGTTTTAAATGGAAGACTCAGTTTTTAGTATAGTGTAGTTAAATTTATTTACTTAGTATATGTATTAAAAATTCGAAAACAAAAAGAGCACGCAAAATATAAAATATAATAAAAATTATTATTATTATTATTATTAATTAGTTTATCATCACACACTATACTAATGACATTTCATTCGCTCCACATTACAAAATAATTAACTTTTATTTCTTTTATTATTTAATTACAAAATTCATCCTACCTACATGTACATTAGTAGACTAATTAATGTTAATTATTTAAAATATTATATATTTTACATTACCTGAAATAAATTATACATACATTAATTGTATCTAATAATGTACAAATTCTAATATAATTTACAAGTACTTTGACACGTATTATACCAAAAAACAAAAAAATATATAGTATATGTAGGTATATATTTTATTATTATTTATTTATTTATTTTTATACGAATACCGAAAAAATGAGACAATATTAATGGTAAACTGGCACTTACAAATAGCAATGAGTAAATTTTTCTTGTTCACAAGGATAAACATAACAAATTTTCCAGTAAAACGGATATTAGACAGTTTCGCCTATTCACAAATCAACGTTAATTTTAACGTTAAATTGATTTAGAATAAAAAAGTGGATTGCGTAAATAGGGAGATTTTGCCACATAACGCTAAATGACACACGAAACGGTAACTGTTGAGTTAGTAGTCTTACACGCATTTTTCCGTCTCTTCCTGTCAAACAATTATCCAGATTTAACGTTTAGCGTTGGTTTAGCCACTTTATCGTCATGTGGCAAAATCTCCCTAATAACTAGTTTACAATTTACTATGTTAATAGTTGAAGTCAACTATTCAATTCTCGTTGGCCTCACTATATACGCATCCATTTTTCAATTTTTAATAAGATTTAACGTAAATTTTCCGTTAACGTGCGAACTGTGGAGTCTCTCTATTATTTAACTAATACGACACAGAATTTATAGTTTATGTACAACAGTAGATTAATATTTTTTATTTTTTAACTATACTAAGTAACCTGTATGCCAATATTCACAGTTTTACTATAAGTATTGTCATAGTTACAATTATTTATGTGACAATAAATATCTAAAATTGTATTTATTTATTTATTTATATAAGTATAATAGTAATAATATTTAATTTCAATTTTAATCATTTATCGTTCTTGATCAAAATGAAGCGAAACATTTTTAACTTATTGATATGGAAAATATATGTATTGTTTACAATTATTATTATTATTATTATTATTTTTTAATATCAGACAGTATTTTATTGTCTCGTAATTAACGAAATATTATATTTTTTCTTTCCTTTTTTTTGTAATAAAGTTAGTCAAAAATCCGAAACTTGACAGTCAAAATTTTAAAATAGTACAATATTTTGATATGTACAAATACACCCAAAAGTATTTTTTCGTTATTTGAATTTTATAAATTATATAAAAAATTCAACTATATTTTTAAATTCCATGCCTTTTCTTTGAAGACCCTTCTGTATTCTAGCGTTTGTCCAGCAATGCTAAATCCTGTTAGAGAAGCTGTAGCGCAAACAACGTGTTTGGTGATATGCGCATTCGCGCTTCTTTTTCTAACAAGACTAAACAAGCGTTAACATTTTCAGTGTAAAAATTCCAACTTAACATGATCGATTTATACGATAGAATTATTATTTACTTGTTTTTTTTTAATAAATGATATGATTAATTACAAGAAAATTTCATTGTAGTCTATTAAATTGTAGCACATTTGTTTTTGATATAGATTTTTTTACGTTATTAAAGGTATAATATAATATTACTTTTTTATATTATTATTATTATTATTATCATCAACATTTTTTAACTGATAACATATGATCACGATAAAAGAGCAAAAATTAAGCGAGTTACACAAACAATTAGTATTGTTGCAAGGCTCGCCATAGCAATTGATGCATTTCCACATATATTTATTTCACTTTCCTGTAGAAAAAAAAATGATTTTATTTAATTCGTTCATATCTACAATCATATCATTGTATAGTGCCTGTAGAAATTTTATGAATATCAGCTTATTGACTTATAAAAGTCAAATTACTTTATGATAAGGCTCAACAAAAGAGTTTGTCTACTGCATCAGCAACAATAATAGACAATTTTAATTTACAATCTTGCCTGGGTCCTGGGTCTCTCTTATCTAAAAACTACTTGCTTTTAGGAATGAATCTCTATTTTCCTGTGCATCTGTTTGACACTGCAAATTAACATCCTCTATTGTTGCTGATGTAATAAACAAACTGTATTGTTAGCGCAAACCAATTTGACTACAGAAGTCAATATTCATTAAATTTCTAAGATTGGTATACATTCAATTATTATGATTTTATTTATTGGATATAAATTTTAAGAAAAAAGAGATAAATTATAAAAATCGTAATAATTGAAAGAAGTCTACGATTATAGCAAAAAAAATTGACTTTTATCTACTATGTGCCTGGTATCTGACACGTAACTAGCTATACTCACCTCTGGATGGTAGTTTATGCATTTTGGTGGCCGTTTTCTATACAAACTATCTTTAGGTTTATGTAAACAACCCCCATTTCCTGCATCGTATATTAATTCTTGTGGTGAAATACTCAATTGTTTACTACCACAAGGGCATAAAGTATCAACAACTAATAAAATCAAATTGCTGTGCGGAATCTTTTGAACACTAAAAGGTCTAAATATTTTACAATAATTAGATAAATAAATCAATATTGTTTTTATGGAATAATGAAAATTTCTATACCTTTCGCATGCTGTTACATGACAATTTGTCAATTTGCCTTTTAATGGATTACTTTGTCCGCTAATATTTAAACGTTCAGGTTGTAATATATATAAATCAACTTTACGATCACATGATCTAACACCAAATTGACTCATATCAACACCTTCCATAGGATCAGTTTCATATGGTGGTATAAATTGTGGAATATTCGTATGAGACGGTGGTGGGATCATTGGATCCTGTTCATCAATTACATCCTCACCAGTGGGATATTGTTCAAAGTTATTATCATAATTTGAATAAATGATGTCGACTAAGTCACCTAGATTTATAATAATTAGAGTTTTTATTGAATGAATTATATTTATTTAGTTGAATATTACCATCTTCTTGAGCATAAGCTATTGCAGTACTATAAGTTGAGTGTAATTGTGTAATGAGCAAAAACAGGAATTTTAAGATTAATTTAAAGAAATACTTCATAGGGTCGAATGGCTGGAAATTATGTAATTTAAATAAAAATAATCCAATTTTTTCAATTGAAATACATATTTACCTTGATCCTTTCTCCACGTCCACTATAATGACTTCTACTATTAGAACAAGCTCCTTGATAATCATAAACAGCAACTTTTTTATAAATCCGATCCTGTACTAAAGAATCCATAATAGTCCCATCGATTTGTCCGAAAAATCTACCTGTATGATCGGGATTTTCTGATATTATTATAAAACCATTATTGTCAAGTACGTAACAGTCTAGTTTATCACTAGCACAGGTTTTATGGCAAGTCGAAGTACCAGTACACTGTAATTTATAGTATTCGATTATATAAATTCTTTTGTTTTGTAAGAAAAAATTATACTTTTGATGTAATATTTAGGAAATGAGCAGCTAAGATTGAATGTTGATATTGCATACCAACAACAGCTGCCGGAGCTCTATGACCATTATGTTCAACGAAAACAGCATGGGTAGCTGTTATTAATGGTTTACCACTAGAACCAACATCAAATGGTACAGAAAATACAAAACTTTCTGGTTCTATTGCATGTTGATCAACAGCCCTTTTATACCATGTCTCATCCATTGCTCTAACATTATTCTCACTAAAATGACTAAAATACCACAATAATAAATATATAAATTAATACGATTTGATTGATACAACATACGGTTGATCCCTTTCAGTAGCTGGTTTATGGTCAGTCCATCGTAATAGACCACTTCTGGTCGCCACAAATGTTAAAGTTAATCCAAATAGAGGATGGCCACGACTGTAAATATAAAATTTTGCATTAATAATTGAAAGCGAGCTGGATTTTGGGAAGCAAAATTCAACCTGAAATCAAAAAATTTCCAAAAAACATGTTCTTATAAAATATTCACGTATCTCCACTATTTCCTTCGATTCTACTCACTAGTTTCCACGAAATCTAAATGTTATTATTATTAAAAGAAGAAATGTGGAGTTTGAGCAAAAAAAATTTATCTTGGCCAAAAAAATTACTCAATTAAATTACAAAAAAAGTAGGTATACAGGTGATTTGTCAGGTACTTATACAAATTATTTAGTATACAATCAGTTTTCATAATCACCTAGTATATTTGATTCATATTTCCTAATAATATTGAAAATTTCCCAAAAGTCTATACTATTTCTAAAATATCAACATATAAATGTAAAGATGGAAATAACAGAATGGAAGAAATGAACAATAAAAACATCTACTGTTATTTTGATCAAAACAACAGATGTTTTTAGAAAAAACAAAATAAAAACAGGGCTAGCCTCTTCGTATTATTATAGACTTTACCTTTGCAACCGTACCAAAAGTACGCCAATAGGGCTAATGTGCAGAAAATAATTAATAAATAAAGTTAATCAAAAACTAATTAGTGCATTATTAATAATGAATATTGCATTGATATTATTTTTGTATTTATTTATTTATTTAAGCATGCGATATATATTTATTTAAACTTACTGGTCATTTTCACGGGAGTGTGCACTATGGCGTTCCAACTCTTCAGTTACCTTAGCATCTAGAACTAGTGATTGCAATAAATTTTTGTCACCTAAATATAGAAATAAAATAGATATTATCTATAAGGAAATTGTAAAATATTTTGGAAAAATTTACAAAAATAAGCATCTTTATCTTTTTTAGTCGTTTGATGATAATGCTCCCGTTGTGATGGTGATCTCGGCCTTAACGACATCCATTTCCATCCAGGACGTCTACTTCTTGATAAAAAATGTAAAACCCTTTCTTCAGCTGTACGAAACCATTGTTCCCCTGATGAACCACTGGTGTACTCACAATAAACCCTATTTAAAAAGAATTTTTAAATTCCACCGAAAAAATGTGAGAATATCTCTTATTTACCAGTCTGGATGGACTTTCCAATTACTTCCTTTGAAATAATCCGTAACTGTTAAAAAAAAAATTCGTATTATCTTTTGCATAGTTTTTGTTTTTTTTTTCAAGAATTACCATTCCTTTGACTATGTTTTATTTCGTGTTCAGCTATTAATTCATACATCCCGTACCTTTCAGGTATTGCTAAGCCAAGAGAGAACGGGGTGCCTTCAATTGGTGCATAAAAATACCTATGTCGTCTTGTAGTCACTCTTCTCTATAAAAAATTAATCAACTTTTTGGATATTTTATTTGAAAATTCGATGAACTTACCATATTGTCATAATGTACTTTAACCCCTAATTCTGTTTCTCCTTCTTTCTGTTGAATCATATCGTATCGTAACTATAAAAGTAAATCAAAAATTTTTATTAAATTGACCTTTTGTGTATTGGATAACTTACATCAAGGAGAGCAGAATGGTTTCCTCGTGGCCCATTTTCATTTTCAACTAATTCAACTTCAGTCAAATCAACCGAAATATATTGTGGTTCTAGAGTGTCTTCATATAATTCATTGTTTAGCTAAATCAAAAAGAAGTTAACACAAATTTTAAATGAAATAGAAGTTTACTTACTAAAGGCCTTAGGTCGGGATGGTAGAGGACATGTCCGTTATTATCAATTATAAAAGAATAGCCATTTACCCCTAACTAAACAGATTTATTTTTAATAAATAGATATAAACTTGAAACTTTTTCAAATTTACCTTATAAGGAGGGACGAGTTTCTTGATTTGATCGATCGAAACATCAGTACCAACAACGCCTAATAGATTTGCTACTCTTATCTAAAAGGAAAAGAGAAAAGTTTTACTGGAACATTTACGCTATTCGTCCACTAAAATAACGCGATTGCAATATTATTGTAAAGTATATCACTTGCTGAAAATGTCGTTAAATCGCACTCGCATGTACGTTATACGTATTGTAACCGTGTCACTTTAGTGTACGAGCAGCCTTAGGTAATTCTTTTGAACATACTGTATAGTTTCGTCGATCAAATACCGGGGTGGTTACAGTAGTCATCAATTGTCCAATTTTATCATTCAAAAAACTATCAGCCTAAAATATTTTAAACTGAATTTTAAATAAACTCAAAATCCAAAATAACTTACTCTACCACCCACATAAGCTGGTGTCCATAAAATTGGATGATCAGTTTGATACATTACCACTGGTCTAGCTAATACTTCAATATAATGCAGAACTTTTTCATTAATTTCATCAAAATTTTGAATTCTGGTATAATATCCTAGTAAATTTTTTTCCGAAATTATTAACTAACAATAACATTAATTGATTATTAACCTTTATTAGCACAAGCCATCCAGTGCATTTCCTGAGCGCTGCTTGTATCTTTCCCGATTAAATACGTGAAAACTCTGACAGGGTGATGAGGGAAATTATAATGCCGGAAAATTTCCCGATAACTAGATGGTGGACCGTCAGTTATTAACATTATGGCTTGATTACATTGACAGCCTTGTCCCGTATGATTATACTGGAAATTTTTCATTAAATAAGATCAAAAAATTCTAAAAATTCGAAAATTTCAACGTACTTTACGTAAAACTTCGAAACCTGTCACTAAAGCTGATGTAAAATTTGCAATATTTTCTGCTTTGAGTGTTACTAATGATTCTTTCAGCCATTGAATATTCTCATTATTAGCCTAAAAATCAGATTGTGACAAAAATTTTGTTATGTCTTTTTTAAAAGATTAACTCCAACATACTTGAACTAATAAATCTTTGAAGCACGGTACCGTTTCCTCAGTAATATCAGAAAATTTATAAACATTAACAAAATCGTTATCTGATAATGTGTTTAATATTGATTCAGCGGTAGCACGAGCTAAATTAGCTTTATGACCACTCATCGAACCAGAATTATCAATAAGTATTACAATGTCTTTTGGTGATGTTGCAGCTGCAATATACCATGCTGATGAACGAAAATCATAAACATCTCGAGAATTTCTTGGTCTTTGCCAAACTGTTGATATATCCTCAGGAGGCCAAGCTATGCCTACACCATATTGAAAAAAGTATATAGAAAAATTCTTACAGTTTTTGTGAAACAGTTTTACCTGGATATCTTCGAAGAAAACCAGTCGAACTACCAAAAAATTGCCACGATAAAGAGGAATCATCTTCATAATTATGGATAAATAAAGGATCTAAATGTTCAGACCATTGGATAGCATTGATAATTTCAATATCTGAGAAAAGTATGTTTTATTTTGGTTAAGAAAAATTTAAAAATACTCAAAAATTTACCATTTTCACTAACCCGTGGAGGCATTAAAACAGTACTAAGACTAGTATTGACTGGTAGATGATCAAAATGTGGATTTGGTGTGAGCATCATCTCTCTTGTGCCTTCAGCTGGCCGTCCATCTCGACCAAAAGCGTTTAGTCTTTTTGCATTATAATATCGAAAAGGTTGACCGTTATCAGTTTGTGGAGTTAGAGCAGCTTGTTCTGCTGATTCAGTTAATCGCTAAAATATGTGTAGATTTTTTTTAATTTTCATTTTATTGCGCAAAAAGTTGAAACTTACTCTAACAGCTTCGATTTTGAAACTCATCATGTTTTGAACTTCTTTAGCCATATCACGAGTTAATATAAGTCCATCTTTTCTAGCTACTTTGATATTCTCATCATGATATTTCTAAAAAGAGCATTTTTATAGAATATAGCCAATATGCAAACAAGGATTTTAGATCAAAAGGAAGCTTTGAATATATGATAGCTTATTTGTCCAGTCAAAATCCCCTTTCGATTGCTTAATCTTTTGTACGAATCGGTTTTCTAATAAAGATAGCTATTTATTCGGTTACCAATAATTTCAGGTAAATATGTGCATATAAAAACAATATCAACAAATTAAAACAATAAAAGAAAAGAAAGTTCAACGAAACTTGAAGATTGGTTATTTGTCGGTGAATTTTCTTGTTGAACGAATGAATTGGGAAAAGTTTTAATTTTCAGGATTTAGAGAGAGCGGTTAAAAATGACAAAAACAGGAAGATAATGGCGACTGAGATTGGAAATTCAATTAAATTTCGAAGAGGGTTAATTTGACGATAGACTTCCGTATAAAAGTCAACATTTACACTACCTTATAATTCCAATTACTGTCATTTCAAAAACTGAATATCGAAGTGTTCAAATGTAATCTTATGAATACTTGTCTCTTTTTTTTATCCTGTCTACCTATATAAAGTTCTTACCTTTTGAAGTTCGTTCATTCGTGTCAATAAACGTCCATACTCCCACAAATCGACACCGAATTGTAACGCCCAATTTTTCACTCTGAAAAGATCAGCAAAATACAATTTTGGGTAAAATATGTACAATATATTAAAATAACAATAATAAAGGATAACACAAAAACGCGTGCATTTGTGAGAACGGTCGATACGTCAATCAATCGTATTAATGAAACTATAGTTCCAATACCCCATTAGAAGAGCCAAAAGTGAACCAATTTTGAGAAATTTAAAAAACTGTATCTTTGGCCAAGGATTGTAGTCTTTAGGGTGCACTGATTTGAAAAGTTATTGTACCAGTAGGTAGAGAAAATGAAGATGCACTAAATTGCATCATTGAGTAAAAAGTATATATATTTTTTACTCAATGATTGCATTGTAGGCCAGAAAATTGCATTACTCGCTGTTTACAAAGCTTCGCTTCAAGAGATGAATTCGTGGTTGAATTTTTTTTAATTGAGGGGCTAGTGCGAAAATTTGCTATCCGCTCGCACGGCACCTTAACGAATAATATTTAATTCTTGAGTTTATTTTGTAGAAAATAGCGCATTTAGGTTAGGTTTATTTGCGGCGTCGATTGAATGTTTCGGTTCAAGGGTGAGATTGTCGCGTTTACCCTGTCGGAGGTCGATAAATCCCTAACTCGAAATTAGTTATTTCATTATACATTTTGATTATAATATTAACATAACAAGTAGATACATTAAACCAGGTAAACTTTGTTTATTTATAAAATAAGTAAACAAGTATCGTGAAAATTTTAGATTATAGTCTAAAAGGCAAGAATAGTCCCCTCTAGCCTGGCGAGAACGATAGTAGGGGTAGATCAATACACCCTCTACCTCCTGCATAACATACCCTTTCCTGTCTTATGCTCTGACCCTTGGTGTCCTACGGGAAACCTTCTTGGCCCTTTTATAATATGTTTTTTGTTCGTCAAATTTTGAAAAAGTCTGTTTCTTAATATTATCTATAATATGTATAATACATGAAAAATTTTTGTTGAATTCTCAGATGTTCAAATTACTTGAAGGGGCTCTAAAGTAATGAATAAATTTGCCATAGTACTTGAATTTACGGCATGAAACACCGGTTTCAACTAGGCGAAAAACCTCTAACATAAAAATTAATAACAAACATAAAAAAGAACAAACTCCCTTTAACTATAAAATTAAATCTAGTTCAACATAATTAAGCTTTCACCTAATTCTCAGGTATACTAACTGAAAAGTTTCAAATTAAAAACTAATATTATTAATAAATGCACGAAAGAGAAGAAATTGGGTCGATTTTTATTGAACCTACTCAACACTTCAAGTATCGAAGAATTTCTAAACTAATTCTTCTATATATAGTTTCAGTGTCGATGGTCCCAGATGTTGCCGGCTAATATCCTGAACTATTTCGCGACCAAAATGTTTCCTTGACGAAAATTTTTCGATTTATTATAAATCAAATCGGGGTCATCACCATTATTCTTTTCTTTTGTTGTTAACATTTTCATTAAGGACAATAATCAATATAAATATTATAGTTTCGTGACATTAATAAACACCTTGAGGTATATACGTATTTCTGTTGAGGAATTATGCTGTTATTGGAGCTTTTATCTTAGGTTTATTTTTGTCAAAAACATCTTTCAACATGGCTTTTCTTTGATCAAATATAATCAGAAAACTATTTAGATCAACACTTGTGTATTGGTCCAATTTAATTCTTGTTCAACGGTTTAAAATTAATTTATATTGATCAATCATTTGTTAGTGGACCAGTTTCCTCAAAGTCGAACTACGAAAAAATCCACCCTCAGTTAAAAACTGGGATTAATTAAATATTCTATTAGGAAGATCAAATTTATTCCGAATTTATTAGACCGTGTTGAGGCAAATTAGTTTTAATTATATAATTATTTTTAAATATTTTGTTTGGTAGCTTAATCAGCTCCAGTAGCACTTTTAATTTGACATTGTGCAACAAAAAATTGCCATATGCACTCTAATCTAGGAAAAATTATTGCAGGCTTATCAGTAGATGGATCTTCGCTCACTTTTCGTCCAAAATTGATTAATTATCTTTACCTATTTCTAATTAGGTTTTAATAATGCTTTGTGGAAATTCGCTCATTAAGCTATTAATATTGTTTCTTGTTACCGAATCATGCAGCGTGACATTTGTCATAAAACAATGGTTAGTTGTATTTTACGGACAATTGGTAGTTTATGCCAATGTTTGAAATTGGTGAATGATGATCTGACACCAAAACTAAAGTGTAGGTACCTATCATTTCAAAACTTAATCCGTGATATCTGAAAAATACTAACAAAATTCACTACAAAATGCTGCAATACTTTATTGAATTTTTGTGTAATTTGAGAAGCTGTTCGTTTATATTCCTATTATAATGGTTTTAGTTCAAAAAAAAATTGTAATGCATTGTAATGTTTTTAAAGAAGACATTCTATTAAAAGCGTTTTCCTCTACACTTTGTTTTTGGAATTCAATTAAAGTAGTTGAACAAAATCGATAATTCTCTTGTAAAGCGCAAATAAAAAGTAATTGAACACAAAACCGAACCAAATAAAGTCAATTATGTACGTTTCAATTGATAATTTAGTGGAAATGAGTTTTTTTTCCTTTTAACTATTTTACGATATTGTAATAACGGGTTGTGGGGGATGAAAATTTGTTGTTAATGTCGTCACGTCTGTGGATGCCCGTTTCAACGGTAGTTTCCCACGTGATCCAGATTTTCAACTCACTTTTATTTAATGAACTAGATATTTACAAATATTGACTGAAATTGGCGTCGTATTTCCACAATATGTGGCAGCCGAAGCTCGGCAAAGTTGAAAAAGGATCGAGCTTAACGGCAACAGTGGCGGTAGTGGTAGTAGCGGTGGTAGTGGCGGTAATAGTATATGAAGTACGCCGAAACTTACTCATTGTGGGGTATGTCTTCCCCTTGGTCCAGATAAGCTGGCCGTATTTGTATAACGATGAATACCAGTAGAAAAAATATCTCAAAAGTCCTAGACCTCTCAAACACCATGTTTTCACTAAATACTACACACAGCCCTTGGTCAATTTGGTAGGGCCAAACGGCGAATACAATTCATCACGATCAGTTTAAAATGCGGAACGGTCGAAAATTTTTCATTTCTATTATATAATAATAATTGTTATTATTATTATTTTAATAAATTGTCCTGTGGTAATTTTCTACCCACTGATTTTCACAACTTCACATGGTAATTTTATTAAAACAGTGAAGAGTGAAACGACACCGGTGGCGTTTAGGCTGTAGTACACACCCCGAGTCGGCCTAATCTATTTGGGGATTGCATCCTTGCGCAAACGCCGCCACCGATTAGCCGGTGGCGTTTTCACGATACCGCCACCGACATACAACTTCTACAAAATCTTGATAATTTACTTTGAATAACCAAATATTTATCAATAATATCCAAATTTCTTCTCCACTAGAATTGAAACAATCGTTATAAAAACGAACGATCATATTTAATAATATTTTGAATAATTTACGGTAAAAGCTATGCAATGTATATTGTGAACAAACAACGCCATCTATCGTTTAGTAAAATAACGTTATGAAAAGCTCTTGTTCGTTTATTTTAGATTCATTATTGAAATTCTTTTAACCTTTCCATTCATTGGTAGAGTAATATCAAATTGTGATAAGAGGGGTGAAGATTTGCGGTCAATGTTAAATAATGTGAATGTCCGTATATCATTTTAAACGATCCAGGCTTGGTTTAAGGGATGTTTTATTTATGGAAGCGATCAGTTATTAGATTGTAGTAGGAGCTTTAATCTGTTTAATGGTTTTTTGTTGTTAATCTATCGGGATTATGATTTTCCCTTGCTGTTGTTATTGTTGATTTTTTAATGATCGACTGAAACTGAACAAGAGTTATGTATAGGTACTTATTGGAAAATCAACTGATCATTTTTGTGTTTATTATTCTTGATTCAAAGGAAATAATCAAAAAATTAAAGTACATATTGAGAGTGGGTGGATGAACAGGAGGGCAAATAATGTAACTGTAGCGTGTCGCATTTTATCAGATAATTGCAATTTTATTAACAAATTCGGGGTTAAAATTATATATTCGTTGATTTTATCAAAACATTATTTTAATTTGAGCATTTCCATTATAATACAATTCTACAGAGAAATGTCCGAATCAATAAACTTGAATTTTGAGGGTGAGTTAAATAATAAAATTAAATGAAAACCATTGTTCTCTAACCAACTCAATAAACAATAAAGTTAGAACAAACAGAAAATGACTAAAGAAAATTCACGAATTTAGAAAATCATTTTGACATAATGTACATAGATATGGTGTAGGATGGGAAAGTAGTCCCCTTGTTGCCGTCACTGTCGTCCTGATTTTGTCCGGCTGCAGACGTTACCAGAAGCAATGGATAGAAATTCAGGACGCCGCTACTACCGTCACCACCACCGCCGAAAGGTAGGCCAATGGATTAGTAAGGATTCATGCTTCGATCAGTAATGCCGCAAAGACCAAGGAAAAATTGGGAAGTTGGAGCAAGAGCAATAGGGGCGGCGACGAAACTTTAACAACAGCCCCCATCATCAAACGATTATCTCCGACTCATACCGACGTCTAGCTATGAGTACACATTTTAATTTATTCCCTTAGGACACCCCAATTCAGGGTGTATGTTTTTATTTTTCGCATAACGCCTACATTTACCACCAAAATCATTTACTCAATATAACATAATCAAATATCACAAATTTACGAGTATTACTAATTATCGAATCTTTAAGATAAAGCTCAGGTCACATGTTGGCCTATGTTTATTCTAGTGGGGTCGGAAATGCATATTTGGTGGCGGCGCGGACCGTCGCCAGAGTATGAGTAAAAATAGCGTAACGTAGAAGAGTAGACGGTGGCATAGTAATAGTGAGAATACAACTCCGGTCCTCGTGCGCTGGATATTGATTTACCTCAAAGTACACCCTTCGCAAAACGCCCTACATATTCGGTTTTTGTTACTTTTGAATCTGCTGTTAGTTTGTTACAGTTTTCAGCTATAATGTTAAAAGTTATATACCATTCTATCAAATAAACAACCATCTATAACAACTTTTACTCAATCTGTTTTCTAAATAATTTTGACATTTCTACACTTGTTGATTGTATTATAATATTAGGTAGCTACAACGAAAAAAAGTGCAGTTTTCTAGTTTTTCTATAATTGATGCAATTATAATAATTGAAAAGTCATTTGTTTCATTGAATCAGTCTTTATAAATTATTGTCTTATTTATAATTTCATACCACCACCAAATAAATAGTATTGATCCATAAACATAATCAAATTCAATAATAACTATAGATTCATCCATCAACCGTTCACTATGATTAGTGAAAATTACAACAGCACACCGTATAGAATTAAAAAAAAAATTACAATATAAGATGCAAATTTATCCTTTTCTGTTCATCTAACGTTATTTTCTCATGCAGCCAATTAAATAAAATAATCTTTCAATGAACGTCTATAAAGCCAACTATAGAAGAAACATCTAATTCGGGCGAATTTTACGAGTCTCTCTCTCGCACATTATTCAGTCTTATTTTATATTCAACATTTAAATTCTTGTCTAGACAATTGATCAAAGGAATTACAAAACGACACTTGGGACTTTGAACACTGAAAGATCAACAAAACGACATAATGTACAAACTTGACACCTTCAGGAAATCACAACCTGAAAAATTAACAATAAAAGGTATTTTTAAGTAATTTGTTGGGCAGTTTGGTTGAAATACTAATTTTACAACAATGTTCCAAAATGAATTTTTAATAAAAATTGTTATTGTCCGCATGAAATTCCTAACAGATTTAAGTACATCTTAAGAATTTCTCATTTTCCAATGTTATCCAAAGATATTATATATTATGATTCTTTATGTGTTTCGTGTATTAACCACAAAACTGAAATCGTAGGTACTAATCTGCATTTAGAAGACGAATTCTAAATGAAACAGTAGAACTTTTAAAGGCAGCGACGACACTGCCGACTACTGCAATAGCTTTAGCGATTATTCATCCCATGTAGTAAGGTCGGAAGTTATGTCATTATCAAAATAGAACTATCAAAACTAAAGGTGGAACAAGGATAAATTTGAACTGTCGGTAACACGAGGCAGCATATTTTGCTAGTAATTACTACTATTTTAATACCAATAACAATAATTAGTACCATCATCAAAAGATCAAAGGATATTTTTCATAGAGGAATTTCAATAGTTTTACTCCTTGGGCAAGTGAAGAAGATTAAAATGACGATAGTACAATTTGAATAGACAATTCAATTAATGAAATCCATGATGAGAATATATATACCTATATGAAATTTGGAGCAATTAATGTCCTTTCCACCGTATATCAGAAAAAAGTCTGTGTCTTGATAGGGGCTCTAGCTCCGAATCTTTCAATTGCCGGTTGAACTGGTAGTGCATTCAACATTCGGAGTTCGACACAGACTTGTTCGGATATACGGTGGAAAGGACATCAATTGCTCCAATTTTCGATTTTAACGGATTTTTAGTGTTAGAAAAACGATTAATTAGTTAAATATTTGATGCGGTGCTAAATTTTTGACCGAGAATGGTGTAACCTGGCATTAGTCAGTTAGATAGAAGAACTAAGATTTCTGATGGCATGGGGTCGTTTTGGCCGGGTTGTTGGTGATGAACAGGTGGCGCCTTGTAGGCTAACAATTTGAACAGGTATTAGGTAGTTGGTATATACCCACGATCCGCATTCCATGTAGATATGGTACTGGCTGAATCCCCTCTATCTGTATTTTTGTAGAGAGTAGAAGCTGAATACCGCTATGCTATTCCGCACTTTTTACTTGTCAGTACCGTCAGTACCTATCTGTACGTTTTATGTGAAAGTTGTGCGGTAACAAATATCCGGAACCGGTGTTAGTAAATAGACATACCTATAAGAATACAGAAAAGTAATAATTTCGAAAAAAAAGATATGTATGACATTCTTTCTTAGTGAGTGTTTTTCATCTGTGAAACGGCTGTAAAGCCACCCTATAACAACGAATAGAGAAAAAACCTAGGATTTACGCCTCGGTAGACGCCGGAAGAAGCGCTTTGTCTTTGGAACCGCTCTCGATGGCATGTAAGCGCCTATAAGTCAACACCAAAATAGTACCATAATTTCATTATAATTAATCCACCAACCTACTACCTACACTTTGACCATGTCAGTAACATGTTTGTTACATTTGTTAACCATCAAATACTTTCATATTTCCATCAAATTAAAATTTAGAAAAATGTAACAAAGACTAGAAAATATTGTTCCAAAACGTTTGATTGTAGATTCTTTGTTGCATGGAAGAAATGCCGCCAGCAATCATTCAACCTCAGCCAATACAACAAATTATAAATGTACTTCCTCTACCGTGATCTTGAACTTTAAATAAAAACTATAGGGCCGAATTAGATCTAACCGTACGAATTTTAAATTAGTGTACCCAAAAATCCATCGACCTTGGCCATTATTTTTTCAATGACTGAATCCACAAAACTCTATCTGACTTAAATACATTTCATTAAAATACATTTGCATTGCATAAGATATGGGACAGAGATTTTCTAATTTGTTGGAAAAAATTAAATTAAATTAATTGTTTATTTTATTTATATACCTATATGGGCATCCATAAGTGCATACATTTTTGTTTTTGTTATCGTTTATTAAATTATAATAGCTGTTCTACTTTTAAATATCTCCTATATTTTTGCGATTCTGCATTTATGGGTTGACCTCGAATATTATAATTTTTTCATTGAAATTCATATTTTTAAGATGAAATTTTGAAAATTCTCTAGGAATGGACATCGTGCGCGCGGTTGGGTAATTTCCCGACAGAGCGAGTAAATAAATATTCCGTTATAGGAAGTCAGTAGTGGTGAATTTGAATACGTTTTGTGGGAACGATTACTAAAGAATTAACAGTTGTAAAACAATTAAAATAAATCATTGTTACTAAAACACAAGAAAATCCCCTAAAAGAAAAACACAGGTACACAATCAAGATAAACATGTATTAGTAGAAAGTTAAGTATTGTTTCTTTTTTGCTTCTGAAATGATATCCTTCCACAGTTGAATGATATTCTAATTAAGTGCAATTTAGTGAATTTCTAAAAAAAAATCTGGTAGATAGATTGCATATTGGCACCGGATTTTCTTAATTCCTGTCATAAGAATCGATTAAAATTTTAACGGAGCGAAAGGATGATGTTGGAATGTGGATTTTGATCGTTTTCAAACTTTCACAGATTTTGTTAAATTAATTTAAAAAAAAAAATTTAAAAATCGAAAGAAAAATCACTTTTCCAAAAGATAACAGCCGCAGGTGATACAACAAGTGTCTGGAAGTAAATATAAAATACATAGAGAAAGGCCCTTCCCTTCCATTCAAAAATCGAGGTCAATAATGGGAAATGAAATTAAACATTATTATCTATAAAATATTTTCATTATTATTTATAAAACAGAGATTTTCGAAAAATAAAGAAAGAAATGACACAATTTGGCAGGAAATTTATTTATTGTTGACAGTGAATACAGATATTTTATTAACCTTGACTTGAATCAAGGCCGAATAGTTAGAATAAAATCTGATTACAAATTTGACTAGAGTGCAAAAAATAATGAAAAACAACCCGATTAAATATTTGAATAAGATTACAAAAAAATCTAATTTAACTGTAAAAAGTTTACGTTTGAATCAATCAAATTGTAAGAGATCCTGAAGCAGAACTGCACGCATTTTTGGTATAAATTATCGAATCGTTGACTTTTTTTTTAAATTGAAGTGGTAAATAATTAAAAATTTCACTGCAAATATTTTACCTAGTACTCTATAGAAATCCACCACCAATTTATTTGTTTATTAATTTTGTATAAGAACCTCTTTTTTTCAATTTAGAGACATACTTTTTAGTGGCCGGGGGCTAAAAAGTGTAGGATTGGGGTCTTGGATGAACGCCGCCACTCTCACTGGCAAAGGTGTGTCATCTTTCAAATGAAAGTTATCAAAAATATCTATAAATTGTCTTACTAATAAGAAAATAATTTATGGATTTGGTATATAAATGAAGGAAAACATTCGATTTCATTTTGTATATTAATTATTTTGTGATGATTTTCCCTTTACATATAGACGTATATGTACAAATCGATTTTAATATTAAGGCCGACCGGATATAATAAAGCCCATTAAAAATTTAACTAAATACCGACCCTGAGACCCACAACATTACCCTCACTATGTGGATATATGGTTTGATTACTTGAATCGAATTGTCAATTTTTTTTTGTTTAGGCATAAATTGATGTTGTTTATTATTGTGATTGTTGATTATTGTAGAATTAATGTGGAAAATATTGATTTAATGATAGATTTTGTTAAATAAGGATCCTGTGGAGCGCAATTTAAAAGAAGAATAACCGCATATTTTTCCCGTTAAATCGTTATTATAAGCGATTGCAATTGGTATAAACTAGGCTAAGTGAACATTGCCTTCAACTTCTTTATAAGGAATCTTTTATAATACATCACTAACATCACTTTCTATTAGAAGTCTTTATTGAGGACCTAGTTGATTATTATTGCAAATGCTGTTCACACATTTGACACCTTTTCCTCTCTTCTAATTTAGATCAGAATGGTATTAAAGAAAAAAAGAATTAGGAAAGATTCACGTTTTATTGTTGAATGGAAAATTGAAATTCTTTCCATATTGCACCGGTAAATATTTGAACAATTTAACCCACAAATTATTCAAACGTTATATTAATAAAAATTGAAAATTAGAAATTTCTTTGAGGTCGTTGTACGGTTTTACGGACAATTTCCACAATAATAAGAAATTAAATAAAATGCCAATTTTAAGGCCTATATCAATATTTTCTAAAGAAGATTTCACTGTATTCAAGAGTGATGTAAGTGCATATATTCCCATGATAATTTAAAAATAAAGAAATATAAGAAAAACAGAACAAAACGTAGCGAAATTGCCTCACATAAACTGTGAGAAATTTTAAAATAAAATTACAAGTTTTCCTCCTATTATTTATTTCTTTCTAATTAAATCAAAACGTTTTAACACTTTTTCAGGAAATATATTTTTAAAGATCATCATCTATTGTTATATAGTTATTTGAGTTGTTGTCATTTTTAAGTAATATTTGTTGAAAATTACGTTTAAGACAGGCCCAAGTAAATCAACTTTCACTAAAACAATTGTTCATCAAAGACAAAAAGACGCTTTAATATTAGACATACTGAAAATTTTACTTTTATTATTTTTATTATTATTATTGTTTGTTCTATTGTCATTTTATGAGAACTTTAACTAATATTGAGAAAATCTGATCTAAAATTCACAAGCTGGATACATTCTCTTAATTCAGTTTAATTATTAGTGAAACTAAATTTTTAATTTATCATCAAACAAGACAGTATATTATGTTTGAATTCTATTGTTATCATCATCAACCCTTAAAAAATATGAGATCATTATACTAGCGGATGATTTTAATTGAAATCCAGAAATTAATGATCAGATTTAATGATAATTGTTACTGAAATTGAACAGAATCATTAAGTTCACAGCACGATTTTGAAATCGTTATATAATAAATATCTAAAAAATAACAACCTTGACATGAAAAAATTTCAAAAAACTTTATTCCATTTCACAGTTGGGGCTCCAAAGCACGATACTTTTTCTTGATTTTGTTTTTTGAATGAATTTTTTTAAACATTTCGGTGACAACAGGAACGCAAAAACGTTTTCTGCACAGGGGCACCAAAATGTTTTTTGCACAGAGGCGCCTATTAGGCACGCGGCGGCACTGCTTATTGAAGTCTGTTTAAATCCCCTTAAATAAATGAGTTATTAGGGCCGAGCCACACGGAACTTGTCAATACAATTAACTTTATTACAATTTAATGTATGAACAGCCCCTAATGCTGAAAATTCTAATGCTACGCACCATAGTAATCTGGAACAATGAATATTTTTCTAAGATACCTAATAATGAACTTGATCCTGAATATAACCAAGCAATTTGATAGGTGCTATTACGCTGATCTGATCGTTTAATAATAATAATTGTTTCGAAAACAATCGGAACAATTTTCGGCTTGACCTGTCTCAATCAAATATCTTAATTAATTATTATAATTAGGCACTTTCTATCCGTTTAAATATTTTCTTTCGAATAATTTTATCGTTTTGTCTTTTAATAAACTTATTTTAGAAAATATTTCACTTGTATTTGTTTAAAATTTCTCTGCTTCCAGGCATCAAAAACCGGATAGATTCCATATTGGCGGCGATAATATTGAATGTTATCGAATTTTCATTTTTTTGTTTTTTTTTTTGATTAATTTTTGATTGTAATACCATTTAAAACGCTGAAATCTCATTGTTGAAAATTGTATTGTTCCAATTACTGGAAAACAATGCCTCTTTGTAAAGTGTAATAAAGAAAAATCGAGGATCTCTCTTCAGTTCGTTAGCTAACGCCGGTGTACTGTAACGGACATGGAAATGGCGGACTTGTTCAGATTTCTCCTTGTAAATATGGCAAAAAGTATCGATTTCAAGGCGAGAAAAATCTTTAGTTTTCTCTTCTTATAAAAAACGAAACAGAAAAGACTCAAAAATTTACAAGATTGATAATTTTTACGTTCGCAAAGGCCATATGTTTGGTCCAGATGTGAGAGTATTAACAGTACAGATTTAATTCGATTTTGTTTTCTACTGTGAATAGCGCACCAAAACTAGAGATGAACCAACTGTAAATAGTTTTGATCGAATATTTTTATGAAGAGGACGTAATATTGAATTTTAATTTTCCTTTCTAATCTTGTCTTTTCATCGAATGAAAGTTCAAACTAATTCAATTCTAATTAGATTTTTTATTTGAGAATTTCCCAATAAATTAACAAATTATTACAATTTCGTTTATCCATTTTATTTATTTAACAGTTTATGTCAATATTGGAAAATAACGGTATTATAAATGAAATTTCACATATCTATACGTCAAAATCGAATAGTTTTTATAGAACGAATAATTTTGTTTTCAGAATATGTCGAAATCGGGGCGTTTACTATCAAGTCATGGGAAATATAGGTAGCCAAACTGGCAATATAACACAAAAACAAAGTATTGATGAACAACAATGGGCACATTCATTTCCACGTACACAACCACGTATATATCAACAACACAAAGTATTACCAGAAAGGGACGCCCGACAAAAATTACGCCATACAGATAATGGTGAAATTCTACAATCTGGAGGTACATTAAGTGGACGACACCAGCAAAATCGTCTATCATTAGAAGCAGATGTAATTATACTAATTTCTCTTTTCCTTTATTGCTACTTTTATTATTATTATTATTATTATTCAATGACAAATTCAGGATGATTTAATTGAGTTCACAACTAAATCACCGCCGAAAACTTATTTATCGAATCAAAGAGACCCATTGCATAAATCAGGTACAAGGTTTGTCCAGAATGGTTTCAATCATAACATATACAGAGAAAATGTACGTTGAAATACAAAAAAAAGAAACTAAATAGAAATTTAAATATGTGTACTTTTAGATGAAAAAATTCGGATCCGAACCCGATCTACGGCATCCAAAAATCAGTCATCAAACAAATGATAAAGACAGGATTAAAGGGAAAAAGAAATATAAAGCTCCACCACCACCCAAAATTATGGAAATGGTGAGATATAAAATTATATTAAGTGTTTCTTAGGTTTTTTGTGTAATGTTCACTATATTCGGTAATCGTTCACATTGTTATTTATGATTAGACTGAAACTTTACAATAACGTCAATCATTTCATAGTTTCCTCGAGATCGTACAACCAATAACGACCTGTTTCACCAACCATTTGATACGGTCTTAAATCTTTAAAATGGCTTAAACCGTTTCATCAATGTGTTTTAACTGAAATGACGTCATTATAAGACCGGATTATTTAAATCTGATTGGTGCTATAAGAAAAGTTGAACAAAAATCAAATCACCTCACAACTAACACCAAGTTTCTGCCAGCGTGGTGAAACGGGACGTGAGTTATTAAAAAACAGAAGATGGGTGCAAATCAAACGTAACTCTTATCCTTATTCTTATCGCAAATTTATATCTCTTTTCTTTGCTGTGTGAACTTATTTACTATTGGTCCAGTTTTTCAGCTGTAAATGGGTGAATAGAAGACGAAGGTGAAGAGTTGCTTTTGAATTGCATCGATTATTTTTTGTTCGATTTGATTCACTGACGTCAGTGTATAGCTTCAGATCGGTCTCAAATCGACTTCAGATCAATCTGAAAACGATTACGGAATACGGTATTTAACTTATATCATATTATTAAGTTCTTATTAGATTTTCTCGAGATTTCGAAAATGATCGATTTTAGGTTGAAAGGTCAGAGTGGGATGATATAAATGATGATAGTTCTCAAATACGAAAGGCTCGTTTATTTAAAACACGTGCTGAAACTAAAAAGAGCTACTCTAGTCCTGTAAATAAACGTAAAATAGTAGAAAATAATCATATAGAAGATGAGCATTTCGAGGAAATTGATGACAAAATTGAAATTAGAGAAAATTTAGATATGCATTTCCAATTACGTCCAAATAGATTATCATTACCCGAAATAAAAATGACTGATAATTTTCATCAAGAATTGAAAGAGGCGACGAAACGTTTAAGAAATAATAGAAATTCATTAGACCATGATGAGATTGTTATAAAAAAAGATTCGAATAAAGAAAAATTGAAAACATTAGATCATAACTTTAATAAAAAAGATAATGTTAAACAAAAATTGAAAGAAATTAACAACGACGAGAAAATTTTACCGACTGATATAAGATATGAAGGTTCTGGAAAGGAATCATCATCTCCAGATCAGGCTTCACCAACATTATTAAGAAATAACAAAAATAAAACTCAACCGAAGCCCTTTTATTTCGGTATGGATGAAAATCATAAAACTGACAATTATTCTAATGATATTGTTGACAATTTCGCTACAAATCTTCATACAATGGTACACATACCAAAAATGAATTCATCTGAATCGGATATATCAAGTGAAATAGAAATCGATGAGAATCAATCAAGAAACGGTATCGATTTACAATTGCGTCCAATTCTACCGAAAAAACAGTTAGAAATACCGAGATTTTCACCAGCTGCAGCATGGCGTTTATTATCTCTCGATTCAAATCCAGCTGTAGCTAGTACAATAGCTAGTGACGATATACCTGTTTTTGTTGAAGATAAAATTGAAAAATATTCAAGACCACCACCGCCGACAATGCAAATTGGACCTAGATCAAATGATAAATCCGGTGATTCAGGGATATCAGGTGATGCTGGTCCTGTTGGTTACGATGATGGACCTGAAATCATTCTAAGTTCTAGAAGTCGATTTCAGGTAAATTTCAATACATATTTTATAAATATAAAACGTTTTGAAAAAGTAAAATCGATTTTTAAAAATTATAGATTAATTCAAATGGTAACAGAAGTCACGGTGTATCCTGGACGCCACAACAGGATCTCGGTGACGATTCCAGCATGGAAGAAGGTTTGAATAATGAAAATTCTTTATATAAAACACACGAAGAACAGAAATATCCCAATAAGCCTCATGTATTCAGTTTATCTTTACCTAGAGATAACCATTTATCATCGTACATGGCAGACAAAACACCTTATACAAGTTTACAAAAACTAAAACGTTCAGTTTCTGGTGTTTTAGGTACTTTAGGTAATAAAAAAGATTTATTACAACCGAATTTAACTCAAGACCAAAGCGACAATTGGTTCTTAAGTAAATCAGCACCAAATTCATTAAATAACGGTTTCAATTCATTAGAAATAAAATCATCACAAAAATCCGATGATATAAAAGAGCAACTTATAATTAATTCAAAACAAAGTTCAGGACGTTTAATGTATTTACCAGAATTCGATGATAGTCAAGATCACCGTCATGTTCGTTCAACAACAAAGAATGATGGACGTGAACGGTCAAAAAGTGCTGATCGTTCACATATAAATCATGACAACAACAATAAATTATCATTATTATCAAAATCATGTGAAAATATTAATAGTGAATTAAAATCATCATCGGAACCTGAAGATCTACAAGATCCAAAAATTGTTGTTGATGAAAAGAATTGGAAAAATTCCAAAAAATCTAAACGTTTCACATTTCAAAGTACAGTAAGACAAATCGAGAGAAGACGTTTAGCCGAGAAATTGTCACGGGAAGCTGAAAAAAAGGAAAAACAACGACTAAGGGAATTGGAAGCTATGCAAAAGGTTGAGGAAGAATTTCAAAAGAAACGAGCTAGGTAATTATCTCAATTTCAATACGAAACGATTTAATTAGATGTTTCTTTTTACGTTTCTTTTTCGTTTTCTTCTTTTTTTTATATATATAAGGGAAAAAGCAACGATTAGACAACAACTCAGGTTATTTTCAATGGATGATGGGTGTTGGAGTAGTTTGCCGCCGAACCTTGACGTTAAGGATGATGTAAGTTGTCTCATCAAATTTAGGTAAATTTTTTTTACTGTTTATAATTCTTAGGTAAGACCAGAACCAGATGGTGCAGTCTCGTCGTCGACATCGTCACCGTCGTTACCGCCAGTTCATAAAGTTGAAACAAAAAAAGTTTATCAAAAAAACAAAAAAGCATCTACTGGTAGTAATTTGCATAAACATCGCCCAAGCTCAGATAGTTCAGATGATAACAAAATCAAAGCACCTGTTACTCAAATATTATCCGAATATAGGCATCCACAAAGGGAATATAAAGATTATGTAGCCAGTACGCGATATTTAGCTGAACATGAAAATATAAAACATACAACTATACATCCACAAGTTACTTGCAATATGCCAAAAGTTAAAGGACAAGGTAGTTTTCTGGTAATAAAGATGATTTATTACTATATATTAATTGAAATGTTCACAGGCTCGAAGGCAAGTGGCACAAATTATCGAAAAGATTTTGCTCATGGTGTTAAAAGTACAAGATCAACTGGGGGAAGTACATATTCGGAAGATTCTCAATCACGGAATAATTCGCCCAGAATGTATCACAACAAATATGCTCCAATTACAAGGTTTGTACATAATAATAATAATAATAAGAAGAAGGAAAAATAATTAGTAAAAAACAATTTGTTTCAGATTTTAATCTACTTGATAGTCAATCATGGTACCTTGTATATGTATTTTTTTAACAATTTATATTAAAAAATATATGAATGTATATATTGAAATGTAACAATAAATTTTACCAAAATATCCGCCATTTATAAACCAAAGTTTTATTACTCAATAATATAGGGTCACTGAAAATAATTCAACTAGCATTTCCGCCATTTTTTTTTATTCAATTATTTGAAGACAAGCCGTGAAAGGGTGATAGAGATTTGCGAGGGATACATTTTAGACCGCCTTCAATTTTAATACCCTACCCCTATTTTATAGTTGCTACAACCCTATCGAAAACGAAGCTGTACATTGTTGGGACCCCAATATTTCCATCTGCGAGTACTATTATTGTTGTGATACACTGTATAATAATAACCAATTAGTGGAGCTATATTTAGCTGTTTATATAACATTTTAGATAATTTAGGTTATTATCTTTAATTTGAATTGCCAATAATATTATTAATAGTAATTGGAATGACAAATTCAATTCGTGTTTTATAAAAAAAGGTCTAAATGAACTCGAAATATGATTTTAATTTCAATTATTAATTGATCCGAATGTATACCGTTGATGCCATCTAACAATTAAATATTGAATTTATTAGAATTTCAGTTTTAGTTCAAATGGAATAGATGTCGCTAAGACACTGACTCTTAAAATTTTGAAAATTTTATCTAACAGGAGGTGGTAAAAAAAAGACAATTAAATTTTCTGTGGATCGATTGATAAAACTGAAATGAAAATAATGAAATTGATTTTGCAATATGTTCCGCATGTGTTATAAATTTTGATAAAAACAATAACAATATGCCAGATGTTCAAAGTTTTCACGGGAAATTTCAACAATTTTATCTGTTTTCATTATTAAAATTAACAACATAAATATTCAATCTATTGATTTTGTTGAAATTGGACAAAAAACACTATTTGTAAAGTCTTTGTTAAATACATATATTGCCATTGAAATATACCGAAAAGAGAAGAAATACAAAAAAAGGAAATGAGCAAAAAATTGCAAAAAACTCGTGCATTTTTTAAATTTATCAGATTGTTCTAATCAATTTACATACTGTTAGTCGTATTTATTTTTTCCATTTTCTCTTTGTTTAATAAACTAATTTCAAATTGTCACGAAATAATTAAAAGCGATATTAGGTTTTTTCTGACAAAAAGATGGCGTTTGAATTTTTTTTTTGTTGTAATTAGTTGAAACTGTGTCGATAAGATTTTTTAAATTATTCCCTTTTCTATTGTTATTCTTGGTCAATTCTTCGCTATTAAATAAGTGAAATTATTTTCCGCGATATTTCCACTTTTCATATTATACGAGAATCAGTTCAGGCCTTTTTTTTAGATTTCAAATTGGAACTTATTTGAGATGACAACAACAATTTGAGTAGATGTTGTTCCGGTGTGGCTAATAAAAATCAAAGTATATGAAGTGATAGACGTTACTTTTTATATTTGTAAAATACATTGTTATCAACAAAAACACAAAATAAAAGATGGAAAGCAATTGTTTGCGAGCAGGACAGAGTGAGAACGAAGAAGTAAGGGTGACTTGCGTTTTATTGTTTAGAAGTAAAAATAAAAATGCGGCAGTATAAAAAATAAATAAAACTCGCAATAAACGCGAATCATAAAATCGACGCATTTCTTTAACAAATGGCGGCTTTTGTCATCTAAATTTGATGGAGTTGCGCACCGGCGTCGAAATTCGACGCTCACCCTTAAATTATCAGTAGGTAGACCGCGCTAGTGTCGTTTAGGTGCTCGCAATGACTATTTTCTAAAATTCGGCTGTGGTCTTTGTAAGTATTTTAACAAGTTTTTATAAGAAAAAGTTAATCATATATTTTGCTGAAAAAATGTATAGTTTCTATTCAATTTTAACACAATCACTGTCATCAGCAAAATTCAACCCCTCTGTAAATATTGTTTACTAACAATTTTTTATATTGTTTCTACTTTTTTTTGAATATGTATTACCCACGAAGTTTAGGCGGCAATTTCATTAAATAATTCTCAAGACCCTCGAAGCATTATTAAGTGAAATAACAAGAAAAACGGGTGAAATACTTATTATTTCATTTCTCAATGTTGAATTGAATTGATGCAATTAAGAAAATTGGAAATATGGTTCGATTAAATAAATTTACCATTTCGTTATATTGTTACGTATAGTTTTTATTAAATAAACTGTAATTGATTATGTGTAGTAAGTAGAGTTAGTTGTTGTGAACTGATGTGGCCGCAATAATAACCACCAGGGGGTAGTTTAATACAAACTGAGGAAAAAAGGAAAAAATGCATAATTTTTCAAAAGAAAAGAAAACAAAAAATTCCAACGTCAAATTTCAATTATTTATGCATGAATTGATGCACGTGCTACCGTATCCCTCCCGTACCACTCGTGGGATACACACTCTCTTTTATCATCCCTCATTTGAATACGATCGTGGCGGAGTACAAATTCGGATCGTATCGTCTCTGGCTCGATCTCTGATTTGATTTCTTTTTTCCTGATCTGATTGATATGGGAATAGTTTTTTTTTAAGTTAAAATTGTATGAAATTCGAATCCATAAAAAGATTTCAAAAATGTATTTTTTTGCTGTATATTATGAGATTTTTTTTGTATTTTAAGCTAGGCGTGTCACCTATGTCTTGAAATGAAAGTTGCGCGACTAGCCGTTTTCTGACCAGTGGTCTTCGGCGTGGGAGGACTATTGATCCACCATATACACGCATGTAACGCACACACATGCATGTACACACACATATATCTATATATACACATATATATACGTATATATAGATACGTATATATACTCACCCTACAGTCTCATTTGCGCTGTCCGTTATGTTTCCATTCGTCATTATGTTTTCTGATAGCTGTGTTGCCTTTATCTGATGATCAATAATTCCCCCAGTTCTTGGAATCTACAATTTTTCCAGATATGTGTACGGTTCTTATTTAAAAATTTTTTTTGATTACCAGTTCATTTCAGTATGGGGTGGTAGATTAGATGATTTTGTTCAATTTTCAAATACAAATACAGGTGGCTTCAAACACCACCATATACACATGTATAGGTACATTACAAATATAGAAAAATATGAAATCCAACTTTTATCTATTTTATTAAATACCACTTCTAATAAAAATCAACATAGAACCTGCTTTGGCGCTTTCAATTTCGATTATTATTATCTTATTTACCAGTTCTTCTTCAGTTTTATTTAAATATTAAATTATTCATGACTGATTACAGATAAAATTAATAATAAATCAATAAAACCTGAATAGATAACAAATAATCGCGTCATTCCTGTCATTTTAAAAGCTTACAAAACACCCACAACCAAAACAACCCTTTTTTCTGTTATAATACCGCACTTCGATATATCTACTACTACGATTCAAATCAAAACAAATTCAAACTGAAAATGAAATTCACGCAACTTTCGCTTTCCAAACTTAGTTTCAAAACTAAATAAAAAGTCGAATAAGCTTTCAATTATGATAATTAAAAATAAAAACAATCATCAAAATTTAATTGAATATTTGAAGAAAAAGAATCAAATCTACTAATATGTTAAAGTTCATTATTTATTATTGAACTAACAATTTCATTAATAATTTCATTTCAAAATTGATGATACATATAGTAACATAATCCGATAATTGGCCAATTTGAGGTCAATTGAAAAGTATTTTAACGAAATTTTCTATATAAGTCATCCTCAAATTGTAAATAATTGGTGGTCGTTAAGGATTCCACAACAATTTCCAAAATAAAGAAAATTATAGAAGAGGATAAAAGAAGAAAAAAAAATGTCGCTTCCAATTGAAGATTGGCAGACAATACATGCGAGCTTTTTCGATAAATTATTTTAAACATATAGGTGGAGATATGATTTCAACTAGAGGGGTAGTTTTAGTTGGTAGTGGGGATATATTTGGTGTATGTTGTATATTTCGCTTATATTGATACTTTCTGTTTGTAATTCAGAGGGTTCACGTGCTTTTTAATTGACAGTTATGTGATGGTGGTTTTTATTGAAATGGTAGAATTTCTTTCTTGTTATTATTTTTTGTTCTGTTAACATTAATATCGATTAAGGTTTGTATTGCATGTTTTCACGCTATTTTTGCAAACATTTGCATACCGGATTTTCTCAAAAAAAAAAATTCAACTCATATTTTTCAGTTATAATAACATTAAGAAAAGTTGACTTTTTTTGTTAAATGTAAATTCAAGACGGAGTTGAATTTATTAATAATTCTTTGTTTATTGATTTTCCGACATGTAAAGTATATTTAGTTGGTGTTACACATGATATTATCTTTAAAACATAAAAATTACTACCTGCTCTGTGTACGATAATGATAATAAATTCAATCAATATCATTTGATACTACAATTTTCTGTAGATAATTATAGGCTATCGTGCCATTTTCAACAGCTACATCCCATACATAATTTATAATTTTTTTAAAAATTTGTGTCATGTTACAAGCGTAGAACGGAATGTCGTTTGTAATTAATATAGTTTTTATGGTAAATTTCTAATCGTATTTTAAAGGGGATGATGTTTAGAATAATGAAATGCGGCCGTCCGGCACGAGATGGTTATTAAACTCATATTGTAATTACGTTTTGTATTTATTATAAAGAATGAAACAGGGCAATACTGTTGAGTAATTGATACCTATACCTACACCTACATAGTTGAAAATTTAATATTAACCTAGTCGATTGTGATGCAAATGTTGTATTTCTAATTTGGTTAGTTATATTGGAAATTCGAAAAATTCTTATAATTATAGATGCGGGTGTTAATAAAACTATATAGTATTGTCACCCCACATCGAGAGCTCTTTGCTATTTCTCCTGAAAACTGGCAAAACCTATATGTAGGGGGAGAATTCGAAATGAGGGAAACAACATGAATCATACTTCCTTACAGTCTTCGTTCTGTGCGCAAATATTTAATGACGGAATCATTAAGCGAATTTCGGAATTGTCGAGGATATGCGTTTTGGCCCTCGCCGATTCCACCCTAATATCAATTAATTCAGTTGGAAATTTTCCAATTTTCTTATTGTTTTTGTTGTTGTTGTTGTTGTTGTTGTTGTTATTGTTGATGTTGTTTGAAATAATTATGCCAAAAAAGTTGTATTTATATGTCCGCAGGGACCTATAGAACCATTGCATGTCGCCTACACGACAATATGATGACATCCGTCACGTTACCCTCAACTTCTGGTCCCTTACATGGAGGATATTCCTCAGTAGCCGAGGAAACAACAAGCAGCGAGCCAGAATTCGAAACACCACGTCCAGTAAAACGTTGTCTAGTAACAACACCATTAACAGATTCATGCAAGAAACGAAGAAAACAATCAACTCCTGTCCGGATATCCGCAGCCGATACCGATCCATTAGAAGGTAAGCCAAGTTCGACAAGTCCAGAACCTGAACTACAGTGCCCAGTGTGCCAACTATATTTCAACAATTCAGAACAACTACAAAATCATATTGTATCAGAACATGCCGCTATTGAGTGTAAGAAAGAACCTGAAGAATTTTCGGTCAATCAACAAAATGAACGTTCCGATACACCATTAGAATTAACTTCTAATCGACCAGAAGTACCATGGATGAATGAATTACAAAATAAAGAATGGATAAATCCGAATCTTCATGGTTTACCTTACAATCCAGCGAATCCTATGTTTATGACATTACCACAATTTACCCAACCTGAAAATATGCCCCGGCAGCCAATACGAATCTTCAATCCGGACGCTTATTGCGATTTGTGCAATAAGGAATTTTGTAATAAATATTTCTTGAAAACACATAAAGCTAACAAGCATGGCATCTATTCTGATCCACCATCAACGGAACCGTTAGTGAATAATGTTACATCATCATATACTGGAACAATAAAACTCCCAACTTCCGTGCCAAGTGTAGAAATATCCAAAAACGAACCGAAAACTCCATCCAACCCTATTATAAATCCTTTTAATAATATGTTTCCTAATCCATTTTCAAATAAATCATTTCAAAAAATCAATAGACCAAATATTCAAAATTTATATGAAACAAGTGAGACAAGTGAAAATGTTCCTAATTCAAATGGTTTTTCATCGAATAGTGAAAGTGATAAAGTATCGCCAGATGATCAACAAAATGATGAATCATCTACTAGCCCTAGAAATATACCAACCGAATCTACCTCATTTAAAAATATAGATTCAGATGGAATTTATTACATCCCACAAAGTAAAATGTCTCCAGGTAATGATTTAGATATATCTAATCGTTTAAGGAGAATCGGTGTTATGAATCCTAAAGCATTTTGTGAAATATGTTGTAAAGAATATTGTAACAAGTATTTTTTGAGAACTCATAAAATGAAACGTCACGGAATTTATATTCCAGATGATAAAGATTCAAAATTAGAAGGTGGCCAATTACCTTGGCAATCTAACAATATGCAAACAAGTCCTTTAAATTTAATTTTGACTGAACAATCAAATCCCGATCGTAAAACTACCTCACCATCAGATATCAGTTGTGAAATATGCGGTATTAAATTCCAAAATGCTAGTTTATTTCAATTACATAATATCAGTGTACATTCAACAAAACAAAAAGAAGAAGAAGAACACCAAGATGATGATGAAACACGTAAAGATATTGTTGTTACTAGTTCTGCTAATGTTGTTCCTTCTGCTGCTGCCGCTGCTGTTGCCGCTGCTGCTACTGTTACTGCTATCGCTACAAATCCACCAGAAAAAACAGTCAACGCTGAAGCGATTAGTGAAGATTTACAGAAACTTCAAACTATGATACTTCAATTGAACGAGCTCGATGTCAGTAAAACTTGCACCACCTGTAATGCATGCAATAAAGAATTTGAAAATCGATATTTTCTGCACGCCCACATGATGACCGAACATGGTATATTATTAGATGATGTTTCTGATCTTGATAAAACAACCGAAAATGATAATAATAGCTCAAATAATAATACTGTATGTGATTTATGTGGAAAAGATGTTCAAAATGTTGATGAAATGAAAAAACATTTATTAGAAGCCCATCATAATCAACAATCATTAGAAAATATCAAAGATGAATTTAACGGTTTTAATACACCCGAAAAGAATATAAATCGACCACCAACATCATCAGATCGTCGAATTAGTATGAGTGTAACACCGACAAGTAGTTATTGCGATATTTGCAATAAAGAATTATGTAATAAATATTTTATGAAAACACATATGCAAAGAATGCATGGTATTGAAATAGAAAACGGTGCTCAAATTGGGGGTGTTATTTGCGATATTTGTAATAAAGAATTGTGTAGTAAATATTTCTTAAGGGTCCATAAACATAACACTCATGGTATTGTAGAATATGGGACTAGTTTATTACAACCACGTAAATCAGAAGGTGAAACAACACCCCATCTACCAACAGAAGCTGATCCAGCATTAAAACCGGCCGATTTGGCTGATTTAAGTCATCGTTATTTTACACACTTCACTGAGGTGTGTTCGATTTGTAGTCGCCGTTTTCGCAGTACAAAATGGTTGAAAGCGCATCTATTGAGTGATCATGGTCAAATTGGTGCAGAAAAATGGGCTGAATTAGAACAACAACTTCAACAAAATATCGGTCACGTTAAAGCGAAAAGTGAACGTAATAGTCCAACACTGAAAATACCAAATGGTGGTCAAGAAAACCAGAAAGTCGGCATACAAAATGTTTTATCGAGCTTGTTTGGGGTTGATGAAACCAGTGGAAAAACTTACCAATGTTCGTACTGTCCTTTCACAACTCCATTACTCCCTTTGCTTTTTGTTCACGAACGGTCTCATTCGATGTCTTCTGATGGGGGAGCCGTTAAATGTCCTGTTTGTGGACAAAATTTCCTGCAGCCAGAATTGCTGCAACACCACATGTTCGCGTCACATCCTTTTTTACCGTTACCACCACTTTTTAATGGTGGTGAAGCGGAAATTGCTAAAGAACCGTCTGAAAGCGCTGAAGATGAATGTAAAGAGGACGGTTCTAGAGGTAAAAAGAAAGGACGTGGACGACGCGATTTGGCGCCGGAGGTGGGTGCTTCATTGAAAGACGTCGCCAAACGGGCACAAGTGCCCGCCACATATGCACTACCTCAAACAGACGAACCGGGGTATGTGATGCAGGCTTTCTTTATAGAGGAAGCCACCCCCGATAGGAGGGTAGTGCCTGCCGTCGTTTTCCTGCCGGTGCTCCAAAAACAACCTGCACCCCTCACAGTTACGTTCACCCTCACCCCGGCCTAAGCTGTTTCCTACACGTAGTTTTGCATAGATGTGACATATTTTTTTAAGAAACAATCGATGGCGATTCGACGACACCTGTGATTTTTATTAATTTAATTTGATTATATTGTATAATCTTAAAAAAAAAGTATATTTAAGCGGATTCCTATATTTGCAAGATGCCTCATATATTATGGGGAACATATGAGCACATATTTTTATGCAAATACCGGAAAGACTGAGTGAAATTTTATATAGTCTGTTGATTTTCACTTTAAAAATATCGAGATACTGATGTTTTGTACGATAGAAAAGCTTTAGGTGATGTTTAAAGAAGTTCCTATTTTATCTCTCGATATGATAACTATTCGTTCACAAGTGTGTATGTATTGAGTTGTTAGATGTAGCTTGCTCAGCAGTCAGTTAACGTTCCGCATGCCCAGTCCACACAACTCAGGTTCACGGTTTTTCGTCAAGTTCCTGAAGTGAAAATGCCGGCAACAAATAAAAGCCGACGCTATTTTAGTCAATCTTCCGTTTCTATTTCTTATTACTCGTCAATAATCTTTCATCAAAACTTGGAATTTTATTAATCACTAGGATCAAATAACTGCTATTATAAAAACTTTCTAACGTAAAATTGACTAAAATATTATATCAAAATTTTTGTTAATAACTTCATGGACTTGTATCATTAACCATTTGATAAAAATTCCATTTCTTACTGTCACCACCAAGCCTTCACCAAAACATTTGTGTAAATTTGAATGTTGTGATGATGACAAGGTGGTGATTCCGGACACGCGCAACTCAGGGTTAGCTGAAACAAGTACAATCAGATCTCCTAAAAAAAAAAAAATACACGGCAAGACCGTTTTCCTGTCTCGAGTTCCTGACTAGTAGTAGGATATATCACATGATCACTGTCCGGCCGAGGGCGGCGGTCCGGGCGCCGCGACGCTCCCCGGTGGTAATATCAACAGTACTCCGGTCACTGTTTTCTATATTTTAGTTTTGTTCATCTTCTTCAGTTTTAACGGGCGTCTTCCACGCTCTATATCCTCGTAAAATCCAGATTAAAATGTTGCCGGACGACGTGACGCCGAATAACTACTGGACGCCGAATAACTACTGGACGCCACACGTTGCCTCCGCAGTACAATCAATATTCTCATAACTTTGTCAATTATGCCACTCTAACCTCCGCCAGAGTTGAACGCGAGACTTAGAACAAACATTTCAACCACCAATAATTTTTGTTGTTTCTGACCCCCCAATATAAACGTCGTTCCGGTATCATTTTCTTGTAATAGACACGCCACTGTCGTGCTCGAAATCCAGAATAATAATAATAAATATAACTTTGATTTCTATTTAATTTGATTTCAAAATGAACAAATTAAATAAATAAATAAACAAATAAATAACTAAATAACTAATTACGCGCCTCTTCCCCAGTTTCGATTTCAAACGGAATCTTTTATTTTGAAAGTGAGAGTTCGTTTTTTAGCTCTTATGCCTTTCGGAAGTAGGTATCAGGTGCCACTTTTCAAAGAGATTTCATTTGAAGCCGATATGGGTGTTTTTTCAGTATCGGCATAAACATTCTACTGACAACTAACATATTATTTGAATTGTTGTATAGTACAAAACTGACTACCTTTGCTAATTACTAGTTATAATACTATAAGCTGTGTGCCTTGAGTAATTGCAAAAATGACCTGCTATTTCATAATATAACAGCCTGGGTGCTATGAAATATTATATCTATGTTTTACATTATAAGGTACAAAAAAAGTTACAAAATATTTTACAAAAGATCCACGTGTACGTATTCAAATAACTGACATACGAATATAATTACTAGAATACTATGGTACATTATCAAAGGGACATTTCTGGTTTTCGAACTAATGCAAATTAATCGTGATTTCTTTAGAATTTTTTTGTGTGTGCGTAGCCCCGTCCCTATTTCCCAAAATTTGTAAACATCTGCTTTGGCGCGTGCCCTCCTTCCCTATAGTAACCTTGACGAAACCCCTAGAATATTATTTTTTTGTAAATTTATGCATCTGTTCAAACGGGCATTATGCATGCTCAATCTGCCAGTCCGAATTTAAATCGTCCATCCTGTCTCAATTATTATTTATCGATAATAACTTGTCTAGCTGAAACTCTCCACTACTTTGAATTTTCGTCTGTTTTTCATTCAATATATGTTACCTATACATATATGGATTTTTATTCAGTTTCGTACAGTGGAAGCGCAAAATCAATTGCCGCCACCGATTTGGGAGTGCGTCGAAAATTTGAATACGGCCACGTGGTATCGAACAATCGTGCTACTTGTATAACAATACGTGCATAATTTATGTGCAAAATGCCATAGAAAAATGGAAGTGAGCCTTGATATAACAAAGAAAAAAAAATAAC
>JAZBHA010000511.1:0-23528 GCA_037464855.1 Iselma pallidipennis | reverse complement strand
TTTTTGCACGTCAGTTGTTATTTTTAGCAGGCGACCACTTAGAAAAAAAGGCCTCACTTTTTAAAAAATGTAAGGTGTTCGATTAGGATTAAATGAGCAAAAAATCAAAATCGCGACCCCCATCCGGCGGAAGTTCCACGTTAATCGTAAGTTGTTCGTAGTATAATGTTCCAGAACTCCCCAGGTGAGGGACGCGACACAATCTTCGTTGAAAAATTAAATATACGGGTTTTCTATATAATTGCGTTATGCTGATCTATTCTTATGTGTTGATTTTTATTATAAATACAAAAATAATACACGTTGGAGTTTTGCCTTATTTTCGTAAATTATAAAATATTTACAATTGATAAAAAAATATTTTTGAACTGTGTTGCGACTTGTCCACACACTGTCCCTAATTAAAGAAAAAAAAAGAGAAGAGAAGAGACGAAATCCTTCGCCTAATGAAACTTAGTCCTCGCAATTCTAGTCATTTTCATTCCTCTATATTTATAATTTTTAAGTACCTACCTAATATCTATATACCTATGTATGTACATATACATACATATACCTATACTTATATTTATAATTTTTTTGTTTTTTTTTTAAATCTAATTTGATTTAAATTTAAGTTCATTTATCCTAGTCAAATAATATTTTTATATTATACATATACATACAAACATATATTTATTTAATCAACTTTGAATAAATTATTTTTTATTTAGTCCAGTCTAGTCATTTCCTTGTTCCTTTCGATTATTTTAGGAAACAGTGTGTACGTAAAAATTTTCTACAAATGTCTGGGCCACCACAATAACAGAAACCCTTAGCAACAAAAGCTCGCAGAATGTTTTCGACGTTACAGAAATTCTATAATTATTGTCCTATTGATTTCCTATCGTATTCGTTTATCTCTAGCACATCTCAGACCCCAGAAATTTTGTCGCTTCATTGGCGTTCGTCATCGTAATTCGATGCACGGTAACTGTTAAAAATCACAATAGTGTGAACAACATCCAATTAACGTAAATTGTACAGAATTCTAACAATTGTTGATAAAACGATGAACGTTCTATAGTTTTTCTACACCCAGAAAATTGATAACAGCTTTGATTAGTTCTATATAGTTAGCGGAACAGTATGTTTGAATTGGGCTTTCTTTTTTCGGTTATCGTTTTTAATGAAAGTCGTAAAAGGAAATTGGCGTTTTGTAAAATTGCAGAGCGCGATAGAAATAATAAAGGTCCGGCGACTATGGATTTTGCCCTCGCTCTTGTTTGGTCATTTAGCTGCCACCCCTGATAAAAGAAATGGGATAAACCTATATTTTTCCAAATCCACATTTCAGTAAATTTACGACTCACATATAAAGGCGCGGTTCCAGTGTGCGGAAAGCGGCGTCATACACCCGAAGAAACTTAATGAAATAGGACGGCTTTCTGGCAATTATGGAATCGAAAGGTTCACCAACGTTAAAACTTGCAACATATTAAATTTGATTGTGGATTCTTCTATTATTCTTTTTTTTTTTTTCGTTTCTTTTCGATTGTTGAAAGAGTTCTTAGAGAAGAAAGGAAAAACACAAGAGAGAATTATTTTTATAATTCGTTCTCGTCAAATAAGAAATGGGAAGGTGGATTTTTGCCGGAAGCAGTTTTTTCTTCGTCGCCGGTAATCTAATTTACACAACACGCATCAGGGTTTTCTCTGTCTTTTATCTATTTTATAAATTTATCCTTTTTCTTCCTTAATTTCCCGGAATCACTCCAATTTTCTTCGTGTCTTTACACATTTTCGTTTTTATTTATTTGGCGAGCTCGCCTCCTTAAATTGTTTTTCACAAAATTCTTTCATATATCATTCATAAAAACGAAATTCCACTTCCATCTCGTTTCTAATAACACATAAACAGAAAATTGATAATAAACATACTTTCATTTCCACGATTTCAACTCGACGCAGAAAATATTAATATATGAAGAGCAAGAAAAAAAGGATACTATAGATGAAATAAAATGAAAAGAAAAAGGTGAAAAAAGGAAAAAGTAAATGTGAATTCCTTGTCACAACCAAATACATTAATTGCTTCCTATAAAACCAAACGTAAAATCAATATTTATAATATAATTTTCCCAACTATTCAATTATTTAACGATGAAAACTCTGGCCAGGGCCGCAATTTATCGCACAATCAAACCACATTATTTACCCCGCAAGTAGCCTGTTTAATGAAATTTAATGGCTTCGGTATTTAAAGTAGAATTATCGCCATGAATTATTCACCGCCCCTTTGGATCCGCCTATGCCACATCAAAGGCGACATCAATTATTCAAAATTAACAGAAACGAAGTCCCCTATTCAAACTAACACCAAAACCGAATTACAAGTTCTCAGTTTTAATCCAAAATTTTTTCTTCTATTTTATTCAATTTAACAATAATCAAAAAAAAAGTGAATTGATTCAATCTGATTTAACGATAGATTTTTCTGTATGCATTATATAGGGTTGGTTTTAAAATTGGTGGCAGCTGTCCGCGCGTACTATTTTGCTGGAAAAAACGTAAATTCCGAAAAGGGCAGTTTAATCCGTTGTTATTGTGTAGTCGGGCAGATGTTCGAAATGACATCAAAATATGTAATTATTTGCAAAATGAGGGTCGTATTTTACGTAAAAGGGGAAATTCGCGAAAAGGGGTAGTTTCAATCCATGACACACAAACAACAGGTTTTTTTTTCAATTCTCTATATACACATATATGTTGGTGATTTAGAGATGGTTTTCATAGAAAAATCGGCACGTGTATAAAATCTAAGCAAGAATTGTATCATTTCACAAACAACTTCTTTTATACTTCATATAAAAACTCAATAGTTGAATCTTTTGTTGTGAATTCCTCAAAATTGGAATTGGGAATGATTAAATTGATTTTCCCCTGACAATTTTTAGGGTGAAATTTCAAATGCACAAACAAAATAAATACACACACGCACACACACTCACATCCATATACGCATATATACATATGTAAGCTAAACGGGGTAAATTCGTCAATGCTGCAGCCGTTCTTTCTATTGTATAACATAAAACTAATCTTTTGTGAAAATGGACTTAGTCCTTTTTTCGTTTTTTTTTTCTGAAAACGTGGATTAATCTATTTTTCAGGAACGCACTAAATTCGATTGATTTGTGAATAATGTAAATAGAGTGGCCCAGACATTCAGTATTTATAATGTCATAGAAGTTTAATGCAGCATACTTTGTTTTCATTCCAACAAAACGAAACATTTTTTCATATTCAATAATCTAATAATGGTTGAGAAATACGATAGACAATGAAAAAAAAACAATGACCTTTATGTGTATTTATTTAGAATGCTTACTAACAAACGTTAGACAACGACTTTTACCTCAATCTCACAAAACCATTACTTTCTTTAATATGAATCAATTATTCAAACCGAAAACATATCCTGTCCCAAACTTTTCACTTTCAATATTTCATCAACATACATACGCGTACACGTAAAATCGAATTTTACGGAAATTTGTTTCGCAGGGATGAAAACAGAGGAATCAAGCAGCATGTCCAAGAAGATGCGATTAAAATAATTTTTTGATGTACTTTTATTTGCTTTAAATTAGTTTTTATTATCATTTCTTCTTTGTCGTTTTCGCATATTCTTAGCCAAGCTGTGTATTGTGATAGGTGATCAAATGCGGTATTAAGCCGCTATGTCCATCACTACCTCCAATATCTTTCCGGTTTCCGGACCTGGATTCGACCACGGTACTACACCGAGGAGTTCCACCCAGTTTTGTGAATTAAAAAATAAAAATAAAAAATATTATATATAAATATATTAAATGAATGTTATAAAATCCTATTAAAACGAATATTAGATTGATTCGTTTTAACAGGTAAAATAAACCAAAACCCTACAAAAATCCTAGCGTATCTCTTGGAGTACATGAGTGCGAGAATGTTGCTGAATGGCGTGTTGTTATATTCAGAAGAAAAACTATTTAATTATAAAAAAAAATCGGAGGCACAAAATCAAAATTAGTTTTAAGGATGTTTAGGATACCACATAAGTTATAGAATGTTTTTTGTAGAGTATTTCACATGAGATTATATCTATTTACATTGGAGACTCAGATATATAAAAATAAAATATACATATAAATATAACTATTTTCATATTATCCTGCGTTTTAAATAAGGCGCCCAATGAATGGTTTTGGAATAGAAAATTGTGTAAGTGTTTATGCTTTATCCTTATGTGTTATGTCTGTGTACCTATAACGTATCAACCACATTCCAACTGCCATCCAAATCCCGTTTCACTTTCTCTATCTATCTAAACATCTCCCGAAATTTCCAAAAGTTTCTCTATACCAAAGGATAATCAGCTCTAACCACAATTGTTAACTATTTTATTAAGGAAAGAAAAATTTTAAATTAAAGAGAAAAACAACACACGTACCTCCTCTCCAACAAGAATAGACCACACAAAAAAAATATATATATATATAAACAAAAAGTTTCAATAATTTATATTAATACCTACTAGATGATAATTGTTATTTTTTTGTTGAGAATATCTGGTAATTTAATATAAATTATTGTAAACTTTATTAGGATTTGTATTAAAATTTTTTTAGAAAATAAAAAAGCTCTATTCTTGTCAATGGAATATTTATAATCATCTGTATCCAAGAAATAAAAAGAAATTTTGCCTGAAACAAGTGCTCCTCTGAAAATTTAGTCTAATCTAGTTTTTTTCTTTAATCATTTAATATTATACAATAAAGGGTGATATAAATAAATATATATTATATATATTTATATATTATATATTTGATGAGGGGCGCTCGATTCCGGCCGTGAGATAAAGAAGAAACAAATAAATTTTAGAAATGATAATTTCTGTAGTGAAACTTACACTTTTTACATTTTCATATTCAGAAATGAGTATTATTAAATGAAATGTATTGTACTTGCTAAGCATACGGTTTAGTGGCAAATAATTATGTATTATGGATAGACATAAGAAAAAATAAAATAAAGAAATATTTGGAGAGAACAATCTGTTATTCTTTTATTAAACGGACTCCCTAAATTCCATAATATAAAAAAGAAAATAAAACAACAGGTAAGTAAATTTTATTTTATATTCTTTTATTCATGTAAAAGTAAAACGAAAGATTTTTATCTTCAACAATAAAACTCGAAAAAATTTAAAAATTCATCAATCAACTTCGTTAATAATTAAAACAACAAATGATTAGGATAAAACAGATTTTTTTATGAAACTAACTTTTCAATTAATAAGTAAATAGCAAAATGAATTTTAAAAATTTTTATTAAATATTAATATCGTAATAATAGTTGAAATATTCAAATATTGTCCTGTTTTTTTCCATCCCTTTCAAAAATAGAAGAAAAAAACACCTCAGACATTTTATCACCTCCAATTTACCACCACTGTCAAAAATTTTCAATCGATTATTTATAAAATGCGATTAAAATATTTCGACCAACTTGGAATTTTCGTGAGTCAATTTATACGTAAATAAATTTTTAAATAAACTGCATTAAATAATCAAATTCCCAATTATCATACATATGTATTTCGTAAATGTATTTCTTAATAAATTGCATCATTACGAAATGCCTTATTTAGCTATAACTAATTATCATTTATATTTTACATTTTATTTATATCTTTTAGTAGCCTTATCAATAAAACTCTACCCAAAATAGTTGATATTCTTTGTAATAAAACTTTGTTCGTTTATTGTATGTTAATGTAAATGCTCTTCAACTTTTATTCAATAAATCTATCGACGTCAATTGAAATCCGTTTGGTACAATCGAATCCAACATATTTCAATATAATTTGAAAAAAACGGCAATAATTGTTCTTTTTACGTTCGTATTTAATGATTATAATAAAAATAATACCGTGAATTTTAACAATATCTTGATGAATATTATAATAGCGAACAAAAAAAACAACAAAATAGCGACAATAATATAGTCGTTTTAGATGTAAAATTTGATAAAAATCGAATTTTTTTGTGTGTATGTGGCTAAAAGTTGGTTGATTTCTGTTGCGTGTTGGATTTTATTTGTTTGTAAAACCAACTAAAGGGTGATAAGATTAGAATTTTTTTTATTTAAACACAAAATAAATTTTATACAAAAAGTTAATATTATCTTATAATGATGAAATTAAGTTGTCGAAAGATATACAATATGTATAATTAACGTAAACCTTCTATAATGGAAATCTGAGGAGAAATCGAAAAATTAAGCTTATTGTGGAAGAAATTTCTAGAGCAAACACGTCGTAATGTATAGTACAGTTGAATCTCTATAAAGCAGAATAAGGAGTGGACAGGACAATTTCTGGATTTTAGAACTTCTATTCTAAGTAGAATTGAGCATCCGTTCTGATGACTTAAAATAATCAATCATCCAGTAACAAATCAATGATTTTTTAATTTGATAGTGTATATTTTGGATCATTATAAGTCAATTGAAATAGATTCAAGAAAAGTCGATTCCAATTGATTTGCATTCGATGCATCAACTTTGTCTAGCACTGGTTTCTACCGTACCTTCAGTCAGTGCGCTATAAATTTAGGGGCAAAATATTTAGAATATTCTAGTTTTTCGATTTTTCATTTCCAGTACTCGGATTTGCCTTTGTTTTTTTAAGGGGTGGGAGGGTATCGTGGTGAGAGTAATTTTTGAACAGGGCATCGAAAGTTCTAAAGCCGGCACTGCCGTCTGATTGAAATAAACTTTAAATATTCTTCTTTTTGTACTACACGTAATAAGAATATTTTTGTAATGAACATTTACATTCACATACGTACATAAGTAGGTACCGGGGCAGGGGTTTCACCATACGCAACTATCTAACTGGAAAGTACCTTTTCCAATTATTACTACGAATATTTGCGACACAGTAGACAGAATAAACGCATTTTCGTCAATATCTAGGTCAGATCTAATAACAAATTTCCTAATAATCGATAAAGGAGCGAAAAAGTCGGTAAATAAAAATATAAGTATAGATGAATTTTGAAAAAAAAAAACTATGCCTATTTTATTGTTATTCTTGAAATGTTTTATTTGACTATTTTAACAAGCTTTTTTCGTCGTTTTCTCTCTCAGTATATTTATTTCTTTAATCATCTGTTGAAATCTTTTATAACAGGAAGCTTGTCCTTCAAGTGAATTTACTGGTATTTCCATTTTTTTTGTGCCGATTTTCGACATTTTCCTCTTTGTTTCTGATAAAACTTCGTTGTTATTACATCTTTTTATAGACAAACAAACAATAGTCAGGATAGTACAAATACTGCCGCCCCACCCCCCAACAAATTAAAGTATTATATTGTAATATTTTCAGGATATAATATTATAGGCACAAATATTTCGGTAATAGCAATTAAACTACTAAAGTAAATTAAAATAATATGATAGGATTAGAGAGATTAACAACGTCTGATAACAGATTTTGTATAACTCTTAATTAACGAAAATTTTTCATTCTTTATTATTATTATTATTATTATTATTTTGGGCAAAACTTTGTGATAAAGAGTTATCAAAATCTCTCTATTGAAGAAAATGTTGTAATTATTTTGGAGCTTCAATTAATTAGTTTCCGAATTGTGTCAAATACAATAGTGATTCAATACAAAATTACGAAACAATTTTCTTCTACAATATTTCTATAATTATCCAGATTTCTATGTGATTTCAACACAATTTTACAAATACATGTATATTTCGGTTTTTCTTTTCTACTAAATGATATTATACAGAAATTAACAAACTGCCATTTTTTTTTTAATTGTCATTGTTGTAATTGTAATTGTTACGATATTTGTGGTTTTTAAAGAAAAAAGAATAAAGAACATTACTTTATTAACGCAATGAAATAAATTTAAAAAAATTATTGCATTGTTGATGTGAATTTTCAAGAAACATAAAGTAAATTTTCTCATTCTGTATTAATTATTTTAATGACAAAAAAATCTAAGAACTTATTAATAATTGGTAAAAACCATATAGTACATACAATCATAGAATAACTATTGTTTAATAAAATACAATTTTCACAATAATGGTTTTTCCGAAGCTAATAATTTTTTATTTCTTCTTATATGTATACATAATGTCATTGATCTGACAAATTATCATTTTAAATCAATCGTTGATAAACTCTACAACTTGTGAAATTTATTGATAATCTGTGATAAGACATTAAAAATACTATTAGATACATATAATACAAAAAAAAAACATATATATGAAGGTCATATATAGGTTTTTCCAGCACAATTTTTAATCTAATGGCCTATTTTTTAGTTGCATATTTTTAACTTTCATTGATAAAGAAAAACTATATGATATCTATGCATTTTTGCAAAAATTATTTACTAAAAAATACTTAATACACAGCTTAGAAATATTGACAATACCGTGATTAATTTACATATTTTTCATTACAAATAACACAATTAATAATATATGATTCGTCCTTTAAGTAGGTCTCGAAAATATCTATAATTTTGGATTATTTAAAATTATTTCCTTTATTTGAAACGAAAACAGATATCGCTATTATAACTTAAGTACCATTTATGTATGTATGTACGTCAATACTAAACTTTTTTAGAACGAACGAATGCAAAAGCTTAACATTCAAAACTGCATTATCACGTAGAGATATCATGGTTAAAGGTTTAAGTATATTCCACAATTTTAAAATGAAATTTCTTAATTCCGGCGACAATATTTAAAAGACGTCTAATATCTTGATTGTTTTGACAAAATTTATGGTTTAAAAAAAAATTAATAAATGAAACAACACATAATTCGAGTATCACCATCAATCTAATCAAAATAAATCAGTAGGTAATACCATGAACTTGAATAGTTTTAGTAATCAACCTGTTTATCAAATAATAGTTTCCTTAAGATAATAATAAAAATTCAAATTGGTTCATCTGATATACTAATATCTAACAATGTATAATAACAAATACAGAAGATACGGGAGTTTATTTTTTTATAATTGCAGTAATAAAATGGATATTTTCAAAACATTTAAACAATTCATTGAAACTTATCTTGAATGTTTATAACTTACGTAAAATTTTCATAAAAATTTTTTTGTAAACACATTTGCGTCTTTTCACACGAACAATATGAAAATTACCGGAAACTGTTCAAATTTTACATCAATTATACTTTATGAAAATTATTTATTTCGAGTATGAAAAAAAAAAGATGTATACGAAAAATTTTTTATTATAATTCTTTTATTTAGATTGTCTAGTAATTTTTGTTCCTATTTGGGTTGTTTTGTGACAATGCCAAATCAAACTATAATAAGAAAATTACTTTTACTGAAGACAAATCACAATTTCAAACAAGAGAAATTTAATGATAACAGCAAGGATGAATAGGAATAGAAAACTAGAAATAGGAAAGCTGAATTAAGAGAATTTCCATCACAAATAAAATTAACAAAATTTATTTATCTGAACAAATTTAATTGCACTTATAAACAAATTATTAGATAAATTGTTTTCAAGTATTGACTTATTGAGAAAAAATATGATATAGGAATGGTTAAGCTCAGTTAAGTCGATAATTTTATTTTAAAGAAAAATAAGTCCTTTTATATTAATCCTAGAGATTTTTATCGGATCGTTTGATATATAGACTGTTCAAAGAGATTTTTAAAACTTTTCTGAACTAATTTTTTTTTTGGTTTTTCGGAAAATTCATTTGTTTCATTTTACGTGACATGCTGTTGAATCAGTTGAAATAAAATTCGTGTAAATTTGATTGTGAAAAATCCCCATCCCCGTCGACGACCATATAAATTTTAAAATACAGATATACCTGACGTCACAATCTATTATCTAGTGATTTAGTATTTACCTGAGATATTTGACTGATGGTTTAGTATAAACTTAAACGACAAACAGCAGGTATTACTATTAGTGATTGTCAGTTGTCCACGTGATTTGTTTATATTTTTATTATTACAAAGCTGGCTGAACTAAAATTTTACCCAACGTAAGTGTTAACAATTTTTGTTTTTAATTAATCAGAATTTCCAAAAACAAAAAAAGAAAACGTTCTAATACTGTGACGCAAAGGTCATTAAATTCAAATTAAAATAAATTATTAAACTAAATAATATTTTTTTTATGATTAAGTATTTTGAAAAGAGATTATAGTAAAATTGTAGAATTTTATTATTAATTAAGAAGTTAGGTCAAGATCTTGAAGTGTTCTAATATCATCAATTATTTAGAACAATAAGTGTATTATCAGATTCTATTAGTTTTTGAAGTCAAGTTAAAAGGACAAATAGAGTAATACTTAGTGATATTACTTTTTTTTTGAAGTACATAGTAGCCATGAACTAATTAGGAAGAATCAACCCCAATTATGGTTAACCAAACAAAACAGATAATCATCCAATTGAAAACTAGGAAAAGCCACAAGTTTCTTATTGTTTTACACCTAAAATTTTTTTTCCTCAATTAATTTGATATAAAGTTGACTTTTTTTATAATTTTCCTGTAAACATCTACATAGTATATCCGGTTAAAATTATAGTGTTATTTAATAATATACTATCGAATACAACTATTAAATTATTTGTGGCATATTTCCGTTCAATTAAATATAATTTCATCCGTATGTTATGTTAAGCATGTATGGTATATTCGATAGATTTCGTATTAAGCCGATGTACCATTTTAATAAGTGAAAAATAATAACAATAACAATTAAGTAAGGTGCTATTTATTTCTTAGTAACAGTTAATTTTACAAAATAGTTACGATAAGATAGTAATAGAAATGATAATCCGGTATGTTTTTTTCATAATCCATCACCATCCTTGGCGTGATCTGTGATTATTCCTTTTCAACAACAAAGGAAACAATAAAATATAGGGTAGAAAAGTTCGGTTTATATTGTTGTAGATAATTTAATTATTTCCATTGTTGAACTTTTATAATTAAAGATAATACGAAATTAAAGTTGCAATTAATACATCTTGATAATAATCAAATAATTATCGTTATAATTCCGTGTTTTTTTTCTACCTTATTTATAATTCATTTTCAAAACGAAATTTATCATACAGTCAAATAAAAGCCCCTTTTGTCTATATTTTGTCATTTAATATTTATGACATTGATCGTTGTTTAAAATCATTATATTATTATACGATCAACGCTATCAATCGATAACGTATTTACCAAGAAATTATGTTGTTTTGTCGTTATTACACCTCAATTTACATACAAATTGATTTTTGAGTTTGTCACTATACAATACACGCAGACCACGTGCCGAAGTTCCTCATTAAAAAAAATTGATTTTTAAAAATTGTATCCCGTAAAGAAGACTTACAATTAATGAAGAATTTACAAATTGTTTCAAAATTGTTGATAATATTTTGTTATCGTTATTATAGAGCTTAAATTAATTAGTCACCTTTAGAATTTCAACAATAATCTTTCCAGACATTTAACTAATAAACTTTATTAACTCTATTAGGATTTAATGTTAATTGACGTTGTTGTTACATATTTAATTAATTAATTTTAATCACGAAATATTATTTTTATAGATTAAAGGAAAAATTTTTAGTTGTTTTTAATAAAAAAATTCCTTTAAATAGATGGTAATACGATTGGACGACAAAAGAGATTTATGTTGAATTAATGAAGAAAATCGGTGCTAACCAACTACCTATAAAACTTAATCTCTAGATTGTAATCGATTCGATAAAATTTTGAACGAAAAATTCGTGCTTTATTATAATTCTTATACAAAAATAAAACTATAACTTCCCTTTGAAATAAGAAAAATTGCAGGAGAAAATAAAACAAAATAATTATTTTCTAAATTATTAGTTGTAACACTGGAACTAATCAAATATAAATTTTTTCTTATTATTTATCATTTAATATAAACCACAAATTGAGTAAAAGTTTGATTGAGTAACAAAATTCGTTTCAGTTGTTTGTAAAATTAAATCAGAAAAAAACAATCTAAGTTTTATTTGTTTAAACAATTGAAAACAACACATTATTGATTCAATTTGATAAATAAATAGATTTAACATTCCAATATGTGATAGTTTTTTGTGTTAACAAGAAAATTTACAATTATTTTACTTTTTTTTTCTAAATATAGATCAAACTTTTGTGAATGCTTGCACACCGCCTTTTTGGCAAGCATTTCAACGGACTATTTTGATTTAACAACAGAATTTATTGGCGGCATCCAACCAAATCGATAAAGGTAAGATTAAAGACACATTAACTATGATCGCGGTTTATACGAGTATATACCTACCTATTATTATTATTATCAATAGCAATTAATACTTAAATATGACATAAAGAAGAAATTACTGTAACAAAAAAGCTGTTGCAAATAGTTTCGCTTTTATAGTTTATTAACATTAGAAGCCATAATCTTACATTTGAAACTTGTTATGGCATATCAACGTAATTACATCTAGGTATTTTAAGCAACATTTTCCAGTTTTTTCTGTACCGATTCGGTTCAAAAAATAGAAAAACTCAATATAAATGGTTCAAGTTTTCTTGAAATCATTATTGATTTTCCGTTAATATATTAAAAAAAAATAATAAATAACGATAAGGAATAAACAATGGAAGCAGTACTTGAAAAAAATTTAATTCAAACAAAAAATAACCACTTGAACGTATTGCATTTGTTCTAAGTCAGTATACGTACTAATAAATTGTGCCCACTTTTCGAGGAGAGAAACTATAATAGATGATTTTAGATGGATGGCCGTCAAAATCCAAATATGGACCAAAATATTACAACAATATCAGATAAATTATCTGTAAAATCACCACCTGAAACTCAGTTAACAATTTCAACAATTTTAAGTATACCATCAGATTTATCAAATTCTAAAGAACTAGAAGCAGAAAATGGTAAGATATTCAATTTAAAAAATGATAAAAGATTTCAATTAATTAATTTTATTTTTTATTTATAAAAGTTAAAGTTGAATCTCTTTATATCGGTAAATCATTGGAATCGATAAAATCGGTAGCTATTAGTGAAAATGATGTTATGGTAGCTGTTGACCAAGAACGATGGTATTCGATAACACTTCAAGTAATGATACCATTTATGATTGCCGGTATTGGAACAATAGGTGCAGGAATTGTGTTGGGTAACGTTGAGGTAAATTTTCATTAAAAAATTTGTATCGAAAATAAGAAATTATAATAAAATTATTCTAGAATTATGAGGTATTTCAAGAGGTCAAATCATTATACGTACTTGTACCGTCATTAATTGGTCTCAAAGGCAATCTGGATATGTGTTTGGCATCTAGACTATCAACACAAGCACATCTTGGTACAATGGCTAGTAAACGCGAATTATTTAAAATGATTATTGGAAATATAACATTAGTACAAATACAAGCAATCGTTGCATCATGTATTGTTTCTGTATTTGCTGTATGTGTTTCAGCATTAGTTAATGGAAATTTTGATTGGCAACATGCACTACTTTTATCAGCTTCCAGTGTTCTTACAGCTACCATGTCCTGTTTTATTTTAGGTAAAAAAATTCATTTTTATATGTGTCCTTTTTGCATCGCACCCCTTCATTTACATCAAGACGAATTCAATAGAAAGAAAAAGAATCAAAAAACGGGGTGTATGAGATGAAATGGGCACTCTGTAGGTAACATTATAACTAAACATTTTTTTTTTTTAATTTCAGATTTAATATTAACAGCTGTGATAATTCTTTCGCAAAAAATCAAATTAAATCCCGACAATATTGCAACTCCATTTGCTGCCAGTATTGGTGATGTTGTCTGTCTTCTAGTATTATCATTGTGGGCCAATTTTCTTTTCAGTATTCACGGTAAATTTTATAAAATATTCTCCAATCGTCATTGAATCAAAAATAAATACAATCGCTTAACGACAACTATCTGTACTATCCATTTCTTATCGTTCAAGCAATTGTTGTTTTTATTCAACGATACCAGAAATATGCCTTTTTTATTACAAAAAATATTATATAATTTCGTTTTCTTTTTTAATTTAGAAACTTATCCTATGCTAATTGTGGGAATTTTGGGTGTTTACATTTTTATATTATTACCATTGTGGATATTTATTGTTCGAAAAAACAAATACACAAAAAAAGTGTTGACCCATGGATGGACACCAGTAATAAGCGCCTTAATTATAAGTGGGTAAGTTCGCGTTACTATGTACTAGAAAACTCTACTCTATTCTAATTTAACAAAATACAATAATTTAATAATACTAGCATGTCAACAATAAGACCTTGTAGTTTATAGAGAGGAAGTTAATAATTTTTTTTTTATGTTCTTAATGGAATTTTTTTTTAATTTTCCAGCATGGGAGGTTTAGTATTAGATTCAGCTGTTGATCAATTTGCCGGTTTTGTTGTATTCCAACCGATAATAAATGGTATCGGTGGTAATTTAGTATCAGTACAAGCTAGCCGTATATCGACAATGTTACATAAAACATCATTAAGAGGTGTTATACCACCACATACAAAACAATGGGTATGGCCATGGACAGCATGGATATCTGGTGTATTACCAGCTAAATCAGCTAGAATATTAATATTATTAACAATACCAGGACAAACAGTATTTGTATTTGTTGCTGATCTTATATATAATGATGGTGTGTCATCAGTACGTCCGGCATTCGTTTTCAGTTATTTAGGCGTCAGTTTAATACAAGTTATGTTATTAATGTATATTGCACATCTTATGATACATACAATGTGGCGATTTAAAATGGATCCAGATAATTCAGCAATACCATATTTAACTGCTATGGGTGATCTATTAGGATCATCGCTTTTATTATTAGCATTCATCTTTCTCAGGACAATACATCAGGAATATATGCCAGATAAACTGAATTCAGCTACTTAAATAATGAAAAAAAAATGTACAAATTATAGTATTATCAGTTTTTTTTTTGTGTTTAATTAATTTATTTTAATTTACTTATTTTATTACTCCGTGATAGTTCATGCCAGTTATTTTACTCTTACTAACTATTATTATAACAAATAATAATAAATAAAAATAAATCAACTTTAGTTGGTGTTTTATATATTTTCTTATAAATTTCAAATAATTACAAGCATAGATATATCAAAATTTTGCCACTTTAAATTGGACCTCTCCGAGTAATTAGACAGGACATAAAACCAGACAAACTGTTGGTACCTAGTTAGTAGTAGCTAAAAAAATGAAATTTTTTAGTTTCCTGAACTGGAAAAAAGTTTGAGAATTGCATTTTCCAGCTACCTGTTACCAGATGGTTTCCAGACTTCTGTTCAGATGTAGCGGTTACAATGAATAAATTATCTCTTTTGACAGATACTAACTAATCCTTGTTTCATTGGGCTATGTTGTTTTCGCGCCAAAAATCCGATTTTTCAGTCATTTTGACTTATAGACTCCTGCAAAAAATTAAAGAAATCTGTAATTTGCCACAAATATTTCTTTAGTATGACTATTGGATAATAGATGCCGCTACAATGCTAAAAGAATATACAAGGTGTCACCGAAACATGGAAACCTTATAAGGGGAGTATGTCAGTTTAACTAGAACTAGTGTTTGCTGCATGTTGCATACCTTTAAATACAGCTGATATCTACATTGTCGATAATAAATTTAAATTTTTTTGTTAAATTTTATAAACAACCCCCTAGTAACCGTGTGATGTATTACAGTGCAATTAAAAATGTTTTATTTAAACGAAAAAATCTAGAAAGGCTTGTAGTCATTATCGATAAGGCCGTCATGGAATAAATTTTTATTTATTTTTTCGATTTTATACAAAAATAATGAAGAATATACTACATTATTACAACAGAATTATAATATAGGTGAGATGGTTTTAATAAGCCGATAATTTTATATATTTGTTAATCAAATATACGGCCAATTTTAATTAATTCTAATATAAACTGACATAATTTAGCTTGCACCTGATGCATAAATCGATTATTTATTTGAATATTGCGGTACGAATACCAATTAACATGAAATATTCTTTAATTGTCCATATTCATCAATGTATTTGTCTATATAGAAAAAATTAATTATTTCTCAATAAATTAATAATAATTCAACATTGAGCGCTGACTATTCTATAGTTAGATATATGTATTTTTATAAATCAATAAGCCATAATAATTATTTTTCGTTTTTATTCTTGTCTTTGCAAATGGAAAATATCGAGTTTTCCCACCTTAAAAACGATGGAAAACAATCAATAATTCTAGTAATCCAGAGAAAGTGACATGATTGAAAATTGTTATACACACAATCCTTACATTTTCCTGTTCTGATTTTAAAAATATCGAATATCGATTAATTTGTTGAAGTAAATTCAATTTTACATTCAAAACACAATTTCCGGAAGTTAATGGAATATTAATTTAACATTTTAACAATTTCCTGTCAATCAATTAACAATAATTTTTATCAATATTTTCGAACTGTTTTATCAATTTGCTTTTTGTACTTTCACGGTTCTTATTTTGAATAAAAGAGATATACATATATAATATTTATGTAATGTATTTTCTATAATTCAAACTTTCTTCTTTATTTCTTTGTATGGTAAAAAATTCAAGTTTCTCTATTTTGATATCCTTGTTCGTTATATTTATCTCTATTATCCAATATCCTTTACAAGATAAATTCACATTGTTGCCAATTTAATGATTTTTGCGTGGGTAGTTGAAGGAAATTCATTCATTCCAAAATATCTTTTATTCAGTTCTATCAAATTTAAGCATTTTTAAATGCAATTTAAACAAATAACGTTGACAAAAATAACCCAATTAGTTGTGATTCCTTGAACTTATTAGACAATTAGTGTAATTAGTCGATAATAACATTTACCGGTATATTATTACAGCAATAACTAAAGGCAGATTTCAGTAGAATTTTCCCTCATAAAATATATAAAAACACCAGAAACAATACGATTCTGGATTTTCAGACCCTGACTGTCAGAAAAACATTCCTATTTATTATTCAAATCGTTGTTAAGTTATTCATTTGACCCTTCTGTAGGGAGGTCTATGACAGTTAAGCATTTACAAACATACATATAAAATATGCTCGGTTTTTTTAATTATATTATCGACTTAATTCTGTTTAGTTCTGTTATTTTTCCCCCTTGGTAAATATTTTCGTAGTTTCCCCAACAACATAGAAAACTGTAAAAAATAACGCTAATTTTCTGTTGTATTTGGATATAATCTAATTTAATACGCTATTATCTGTATTTTAGTCCAATTCTAACAACCAGATGGTTATTTTTTTTTTTTGCTTCTATACACATGTGTTGTTATGAATGTGTTCATTCACATTGTTGATGAGAGAAAGGAGTGAAAAGAAAGTGAATTGATTAAAATAAAGCAGGCAACAGGTTCAAATATTTGTCGGAAAAAACCTGTACACATATCGACCTGTTTGTCGAATAAATGTCGATATTTTCATAAATTACGCAACAAGAATGTAAATTAAAGACCCACTAATCAAATAAAGTTAATTTTCTAATTTATTTAATATGTTTGTGAAAATAGTGTGTAAAGAAACGTAACAAGGAACTGCTTTAAAAATATGTGTAAGTTCAGTTTTTATTTTTTTGTGGCAGAAAATCGCCAATTTCCTGCAAATTGTAGGAAAATCTTTGAGAAGACAGGGCTTTTTTAAATTATAAAGTATTTACCAACTACCTGTTTTAATTTTAATGATAATTAATTTTAACAGTTGTTCTAAAAATATAACAGCGTGGTTAAATAATAAAAGGGTAGGAACATATATTTCAATTAACGTTAATTAAATGTAATGGTATTTTAATGTAATTTCTATTAAAACCGCCCAAATTGTGTTTTGTGTGATAATTCAAAACTTTTCGCTAATTACAAAAGGGATAAAAATTTAATTAATTAAATTGTGTTGTAGAGTATAAAATAGTCGAATATAAAATGACCGATTTCATGGTCACATATTTGGCTTTTTTTCTTAGATTTTGTTTAAACAAAATATTCAAATCGTGACCTTTCCAGTTGAATTGAATCAATAAATTGCTTTATATTGTAAACAAAATTAAGTTTCTTCCGTTCTTTTTTCTGTTAAATGTAAGATTAATGTAGGAAATTGCGAAATTAATTTGAGAATAAAGGCAATGATAACAAGGATAAGAGTAAATATTTGTTTAAATATTATATCGTTTGTCTTTTACTTATAAAAATTGCCGCATAGTTTGTTAATATCATCGACAAATAAAAAAATTCTTAAAGATTTGTTGTTGTATATGTAGATATTTTCGGTTGCACAATAAAGTAATTTTTTTCTAAATGAATTTAATATACTTTATTCCAATGTCAACTATGTAATTTAAGCAATAATTTCCATTAAACACTAAATACAATATGACAAATTACAAAAAGACAAAAGCCTGTATTATTCAAAAATAATAACTTGAAACACGAAAAATATATTATAATGGAAGATTATAATGATGTCCTTGGAATGATTAACTTTACTTTGCTGTTAGTTGAAATAATTCAGATTCATTTGGTCAAATATTCATGGTAAACTTTTAAATTGTTGTTTACATAAAGATCTGATCATTAAAGAATTTTCAAGTTGATTTTAATATTTAAAAAGTCGTATTTAAGTTTTTTTTATAAAGGAAAAACATGGAAAAATTAATGTTCCACTTGTTATTTCGATAAAATGTCCACAAAATTGATTTCAACAAAGTCAAGATTAACGTTAAAGTTTTTGATGATTTAAAAATCTATGGCACAGAATTTTTATAACAAGAAACATTTATCGCAAAAAGTCAGTATCAGAGCAGTTTTAAGAAAAGACTTTTTTTGTCGTTGTTCTTTTTTTCATTGACGAAATTTCTAAAATGATGCCAAAGCAAATATTTACTAAAGGCAGTACTTGAAATATGCAACGAAAAATTGGCCTCTATCCAGAATCAATTAAAAATATAAAAGAACTTATCGTTGAAGTACAATATAGAGAACAACGTTTTATCTGATGGTAGCAAGATTTCTTCTTACTAAATTATTTTTTCACAAACTTCAGCCTTTTTAACAATCAATCATTACTTACCGATAAAGTATTCATTTATTTTAATGGATAATCTTAGATTATTATTATTATTATTAACTTTTGTATTATAAACATAATAGCTGACATCTGTTATCATTAGTGACTTAAAAGACTTTGATCGTAAAATTATTGTACAATAAGTTCAATTTTATAAATACAGTGAGAACTCGATAATTCGTCGTGAAATAGATGGATTATATAGAATATACCTTACATTATTAATAATAGCAGGACGACTTTAGATTCATATAAAACACATATCTTATAACGAGAAATGAAAAAAAATATATAATTTTTTTTCGGCCATAAGTGGCGATTTGTTGAATGTCAGACTTCATCTGTCTCTATCTCTAATCCTATGTCCCAAAAGTACATGCCAAACGTACACTTATCATTACGTTAATGCGCCATTTACGTTTTGTTGCATTTCAAATTACGTTTAATTCAACGAAAGTTTAGTATAAATGTTTGCGAATTCACATTCACGGACGCAAATTACGAAAAGCTTAAAAGTTTCACCTCGAATCTATCAAAAATGTAAAAATACAGCTTTTGCCATTCAAACATTAGTGCCGTTGATAACACTAAGGGCCAAATTCATAGTCATTACTCACACTTGACTCAAACTCAACTCGAACTCAAATTAAACTCAACTCGAACTCAACATTAACATATTATATGATTTCTTGCCGTTCAAAAACAACCAGCTATGGCAAGAAAAATAGTACCTTTTTAGAAGCGCTAAATTTGTAATTAATTACGAAAATGTACGTTTAAAATACAGTTACATGTCGAAAATTCTATATGAATTGAGTATGAGTCGAGTTCGAGTTGAGTTTGAGTTGAGTTCGAATTGAGTTTGAGCTGTGTTCGAGTTGAGTATGAGTTTAGTTCGAGTGACGACTATGAATTTGGCCCTAAATTCTGTTAGAAAAGAAAAGATGAATGCGCAATTTACCGTTAAGTATATTTTATTAAAATTTAAAGGAAATCAATTGGTAATAAAATATTTAATCCTAATGGTCAACTGAAATATCAATTGTTACCCGATCAAATTAACATTGCATTGGTAAACATACTTTAAACGAATTAAAAATAAAATCAATAAAAGAACAATAAAATAAAATTTCACAAAAGAGAGATTGATAGAATACAAAATAGGATCATAAATTTTTTTAAATATAAATGGAAAAACCGTAGTATTGTCATTGAAAATTTCCATTCGGTAATCCGGATTATTCACAGAAGAACAGAAAATCCGTAAAATAAAATTGGGGAAAAGCCGGTGAATTGTGACTTTTTTTTTTGGTGAGAATAAAATGTTTATTCTGTGATAGGCACCATTAAAGTACCTACTTTTCAGTTTATTATAAACCAGAAACTAACACGCAATATTCCAATTACAAATTTATGAAAAGATCCGAATTTCACCCTTTGTGGTTATTTATAAATTGGAAAATAAACAGAAAGATATTTTTATGAAATTAATTAATTTACAAGAATAGTTTTTGTTGTTGTTATTATTATTATTACTGTACTTTTTACACCCATTCTCAATTACACATTAATTGATAAGAGTAATTCAATATTGTCAAGTACAGTTCTTGTATGTATTAACAACATTTATAAGCAAATGCGGTAAACACGAGTGTATTTCACAAGTGGATTTTGTTCCACTTGTGTATATTGTGTTGAAATTATGTAAAAGCACTAATTTATATTGAAAATATAAATTAATATTAAAAGTGTTTTCTATAATAATCAATAACAAGAAATTGATATTTAACAAAATCAATTACCTGAAGAAATTGTTTTTGTTTTTGTTATAGGGCCTGTTATGCGCTACATTAATAATAATAATGAGCAGTGGACGTAGCCTTATAGGGCGTCGTCGTGGTGGTAACACATGGTTACGTAGTGGTTTTATATTATTTATAATAATTTTTATATGTTTACAAATAAATTTTCTAAATTATCGTAATGCAAATGATACAAATAATGAATTAAATGATTCAAATGCAGCGATATTAAGTATGGTACCAGCTGTTTTACATAAGTTCCTCACACCAAGGCCTAAAAATTTAACAACAAACAATTATAACGGCACTATTGGCAATGGTATTAATAATAATTGGGCCTATAAAACGATATTAAATATATCTGATATAAAACGAAATATAGCACAATATAATTTACAACAAACCGTTTATAATGAAGATATATTTGGACCTTTACAAAATGATTCTGTTGTTATCGTTATACAGGTAAATTGTATTTTATTTTAATTAAAAAATTTTCGTAGAAATTATATCGAATTATTATAGATTCACGATCGTATAACATATTTACGTCATCTTATAGTAAGTTTAGCACAAGCTCGTGGAATATCTCAAGCTTTACTTGTATTTTCCCATGATTATTACGACGAAGAAATCAATAATTTAGTACAAAGTGTTGATTTTTGTAAAGTTATACAAATTTTCTATCCGTATTCGATACAAACACATCCACATGAATTTCCTGGTGAAGATCCGAACGATTGTCCTAGAGATATCAAACGAGAACAGTAAATTAATTTAAAATATTTAAAAAAACATCTTAATTTAATTTTTCCATTTTAATTTAAAGGGCACTTGTTAAAAAATGCAATAATGCCCTTTATCCAGATTTATATGGTCATTATCGTGAAGCAAAATTTACACAAACAAAACATCACTGGTGGTGGAAAGCGAATCGTGTATTTAATCAATTAGAGATAACAAGAAATCATACAGGTATGGTGGTTTTTTTGGAAGAAGATCATTATGTTGCTGAAGATTTTATTTATATATTAAAATTAATGGAACGTACATGTAAAGAATCATGTAAACATTGTAATATTATTTCATTAGGGACCTATTTGAAAACATTCAATTATTATGGTGATGCAAAAAAGGTAATTTTAATAATTATTATTACTATTCTGTTATTATATTATATTTGCTTTAGCTGTATACATATGTATGTAATAATTCGTTTTTCTGTATACTATATGTATATAAATGTGTGTTTTTTTGTCGGTTGTTGTCACAGATCACTTATTAACCACAACATTTGTAAATAAAAATTGTGAAATTGCAGAAAGAGGCTTTGCGCGCTATCAAGCAACAATCTATTATAAGCGCGGGCCAAGTACATCCATCGTGGACGTTTCAAGTGTTACCGTCTCTATATCAGCACTCACAGAAGGTAGCTTTGCTTGCTTTCATGTTGTCTTGCTGTTTTATTATTGTTGTTGCTATTATTATTATTTCTATTTCTTCTCGACTTTATATCGGTTCATTCCAATTGATCAGCTTTTGCAATTATCAATGGTTATTTTACGTATCTTATTAATAATACTTATTAGTATCATTATTACTATTATCATTCTATTATTATTATCAATATTATTATTATTATGACACGTCCCTTTTTTTGGATTAGATCAGTGCAGGGGTGGGCCGTTAACTTTTGGGGCCCTAGACTAACACTGATTGGGGTCTACCCAATTAACCCAAATTAATCCAAGTTTGGGTTAATTGTGACGATTCATTCGCCACGAAAAAAATTTGTTTAATTTATTTTCTCTTAAATTTTTTTTCGAAATTGTTTTTGTTTTTATTTTTTTGGTCGCAAAGGGGGCCCTTGGATTGAACGGGACCCTGTGTTGCAATCCATAAAAACCACCCTTTTTGAGTCAGTGTGATGAAAAAAAGTATATACCTAATATATATTTAACGATGGACAATAACAACAATAGGGATAAGATATTGATGTTAGTCCATGCCTGCTTCACGCACCATGAACTGACAACACCTCAAAACAGGTGGTACTGGTGGTACAATGGTGGTACTATCTATACGTTAGAAGTATAAGCGCCTTATCAATTCAGATGGTTCAAGTCCATAATGCTTTGGTGGTAAAAGTTGCGCAATTTTTCACAATTTGAATGGGGGTTGCACATCACATATTGTGTTCAATGGAAAAAATATAGTATTCACATTCAATTGGGGGCGGGGGTGTTCTAGTCGAGCTTGTCATCTCGCTTCGATTCATGTGTGGGAGATTGGTAATATCGGTCATTTCCTTTGCTCTCGTACTCCTCAAGACCACACTGTTCTCTGAATATACCGGTATACGAATACGGTGCGTCGCCAAAATATGGCTTATACATACAGTGTAACCTCTGTAATCCGGACACACGTTAATTCGGACATCCAATAATCCGGACACCCACTTTTTTGA